>JAEMBT020000069.1:0-7500 GCA_018873245.2 Archegozetes longisetosus
TTTGCTTCTTATCTCTATTCGAGATTTTTCAAACTGATAAGAAGTCAAAAAGAGTATAAATACAGGTCGGCCGCCTGTTCTCTGAAGAAGAGATCTTCAGTCGTTCACTAGTTCTCTGAAGAGAGAGATGTAAATATATATATATATATTTTATTTTTTATTTTTTCCAAGTGACCTTGAAAATTTAAGAGAGAATAAGAGCAAAATCTAATAATTGCACAAATTTATTTTAAAATATATATATAAACTTTATGTGAAATATTAGTGAAGTAAAAACTAATTGCTGCCATCTATCCTTGATTAATAATGATCCAGCCAAATTGGTCATTAATCAAACCATCTTTTGAAGAAATGAGTTCATCGTATTTTAAAACATTTTGTTTCACATAAACACATCTTTGAAACTGTTTGGAAACACATTCTAAACGTATTTTTTGTTCTAATGGTAAAAAACTCAAAATAACTCTAGCCAAATCATCACAAAAACGACTTTCAAATGAATCTTTATTAGTATTGTTATAATCCATTATTAATAAGTATTAATTTTGGCATAAATGACAATTTTTATATTGCTATATAGTCTTGAATATACAGTATTTCAGAGTAAATTTTTATAATATAGAGATGGTAACAATAGTTTTGAAGGTTAAAATGCGTTATCATTGTAAGCTTTTTCAATAAAACTTATAAAAACTTTGATAAATGGTTGCAAATAAATATTTTTCAATAAAACTTAGTTTACAATAATTCCTGCCATCTAATAGTTTTTCACACTAAACTTTATTATTCTATTAATCAATTAACTTTAACAAATTTAGAAATAGATATTTTATATAAGGAAACCTTTAACATTATACATGAAATATCACTTGACTAAACTTCAAGTTTTAGATAGAAGTTTATTGCTTCTCTTGTTGCGATCTACCACAAATGCACTTCGCACTATTCAATATAATTAAGCATTTATAGTATAGTAACTCTCTTTATAGTAAGTTTCTAGGCTTTTAGCCTTCCCATTACCATAAGCTATACATGTTTCCTTCCATCATTTGTCGAACATATTTCATTAGCTTTTTATATATTAGAATATATTAATTGAAGCTTTGTATATTCTAGATAGTCATATTTCCCTGCTGATTATATATTTTTAGCCTTTTCAATCTGTTCTCTTTGTTTTGAAACATTAGACAATATATGTTTCTTTTCTATGAAATTTTTGATTCAATATTTGTTCCCAAATGCTAACATCGTTCTCTAAAAGCTTAAATAAAAAATAAATCTTTCATTTCTTCAATAAATATAAAATTAAATACTTAACTCTTGAAATCTTACTCATTTGGCTATAGTTTACAAATATTAATAATTGTATTGCTAATAGTTTCTTATAATTTGTATATTGAACAAAATTTTATTCAAGTAAAAACTAATTGCTGCCATCTATCCTTGATAAATAAAGGCTTCAAACTATGCTTGCTATATTATAAACTAAATTTTTATTAAAAAAAAGCAAATTATTGTAATAATTTAAAAAATTTACTTTATAAAAACTAATTGCTGCCATCTAACCTTGATTAATTAATTAAAGACCTCAACCTATGTTATAAACTAAATTTTGATTAGAAAAACAAATTAGTCATCAATAATTCTTTATTGTATCCTCAATCAATAGTCATATTAATACTATAATATATTATTGATCTAGATTCAAAATTTTACTTTATGCTAGCGGAGCGGATTGAAGTAAAACTAATTGCTGCCATCTATCTGCCGGCCTTCAATGTACAATAATATTATACTCAAAATTTTAGTGAAGAATTCTTTAATTGCTGCCATCTATCTACTAAATTAAATTTACAAAATAATATATAGCTATATTTCACATCATTAGTTTATATTCAAAAAAGTTCAAGTTCAATGACTAAATGAGAAAAATTAAAGTCAACATTTCATACATAAATTAGAATCATTTTATTTATAAGTTTACAGTTTACCTTACTATGACGCATATAGTATACAAAGGATGTAGAGCATAAACTTTAAATGTAGAACATAAACTTTAGATGTAGAACATAAACTTTAGATGTAAAGCATAAACTTTAGATGTAGACGCATATAGTATACAAAGGATGTAGAGCATAAACTTTAAATGTAGAACATAAACTTTAGATTTAAAGCATAAACTTTAGTTCAAAAATTTATCCTAACAATACTTACTCAATGTGATTATTAGTTCAATAATCATTCAATATATAAAACATATTCAAGTTCTGAACAACAATATAAGATGAAAAATAATGAGTAGACTAATGACACTCTGATGAATCATTCTTGATTAAAATTCAATCAATAAATTACTTCCTATTTTTATTATAGAAATATAATGTAATAAATTGACGTATTTAGTGGAGTATGTTTAAAAATTTTTAAATATAAAAACAGGTAAAATTAAAGATTTTATTAGATGTTTTTGTAGTGTCAAGCTGTCAAGTAGCATCAATCATGAGTAAGAAAAAAAATGCATTTTTCTTTTTCTTAATTGAAAATCAAAGATCTCTCAAAAGAGAAGGGATCAATTTTCAACTAAGTGATAGTGGTTTACTAAACTTGGTCGATAAAAAATGGCAAAGTAAGTAAAGTATATATTTATATAATTTAATTGCTAATTTATATTTTTGTTCTATTTAGATTTATCGCCAGAAGAGAGAAAACCTTACCAAGAAATGGCAATTAATCAACAAAAACTTAATAAAGTTACATTTGAAATTGAAGAGGATAATATGCTACGGACAATTTATATTGAGAAATTGGTCTCCAGTTTAACAACAACACCACAAACTACAGTTTTCAACATATTTGCTTCCAACATTATGTGTATGAATGACAAAAAAGAATACCTTCCACTTGAAATTGGATTGGCGCAATTCACTATGAGTGATGGTATTAAATCTTTATATCATTGCTTCGTCAATCCTGGACCAATACCTTCAGGTAAAAATGTTTTTTTTACATTAATTACTATAATTCAATTTTTTTCTATTGTAGGTTATTGTTTTACTGCGAAAAAACATGCAGACGAAACTCACGGAATTCCAATTTTCAACCAATTGCATGTTGCTACATCAAATTATGAAGAAATTATTTTTTACATCAATCAACTTTTACACTCTACTCGTTTTGAGGGAAAATACATATTTTTATCTCGCGAAGATCTGATTCCTCAAAATAAGGGTGCCTTAAAATGGTTATTGAGTAAAAGCAATCAGCAAAGCTTTGAGTTTGAATTTATTGATTTTGCTTTATTTATTCATTATATTACGAATAAAAATGTTTCAGTTACTGATGCAAACGGTAAGTTTACTGTGATTTACATTTTATTAAATATTTTACTTATTTAAATTTTTTATAGGATTTTTAACATCGTCTTGGTTTGACTATTCCCCAAATACAGATTGTGAGTATCATGAAAAATACAAAACATCAATTGTGCTTTGGGTGTTTGTAGGAGATTATATTATTTATTTAATAGAAATTGTAAAAATTTATTAATGTAATATTTATATTTTTTATATATATTGTATATATATATATTTATATAAGAATACTTTGTATAATTTTTAAAATATTTTGTACTAACATTTTTACGTGTCAAAGCTTTTATTTTGTGTTGAACTTTTATTTGCAAACATTTATATAACAAAAAAATTTTGTGTTTAAAAGCTTTTGTGTTGAAATTTGTACAAAGATTTTTAGGTGTCAAAGCTTTTATTTTGTGTTGAACTAATATTTGCAAACATTTATATAAAGTGGCAAGAAAGTAAATAAAATAAAGATTTTACACCTAAAAAAGTTAGTAAAAACTTAAAATTGTCTAATCGAAAAAATATAAATTATCAAATAAAATTTAACAAATTTCGCTGATTAATAATTTGTATTAACATTAATTCATATGTATTTTTGATAAAAAATTGTCTAATAATAAATATAATTTATTTGTGGGATAGTTTCTGTATTTTTTCACTAGATATACCAAATTTATGGCTAGCTAAAAAAGCTAAAAAAGAAAAAAAATATAAATATATATATATTTACATCTCTTCTTCAGAGAACTAGTGAACGACTGAAGATCTCTTCTTCAGAGAACCCGGGCGGCCAAAATGCACCCCTATTTATACTGCTTTTCTTTTCTTATCAGTTTTAAAAATCTAAAATAAAGATAAGAAGAGAAATATTTCAGATTAATAAATATTTTGGGAATCACTAAAATTTTAGACATTTATATAGAAAATGTATTTAAAAAAAGGGAAAAGCTAAGTAAAGAGTTTGTAAAATAATTGGTACCTTTAGTAATTTTCTCTAGAAGACTATATAGAATTGTTCTAAATAGTAAAGTTATGACTATTATAATATGAGAATCGTTATACTAGTAGAAAACAATTTATAAAGTCTTTATAAAAAACAGGTATAGATGGCTGTATATGAATATTTATGTATTAGAAAAATGGAAGTTTGTATTTTTGATTTATGTATTATTTTACTTATCTGTAAATTTAAGTTTATAAATAAATATTTTGATAGTCTGACATGTTTTTCATTTTACAAAATGAAAAAATACGCTATTGATTATTACAACTACACATTATCAAGTACTTCAAAAGACTATTTGATTAGTTTATCCGAAGAAATCAATAATAATTTGGAAATTATATTGCCTAATATTGATTGTAACCTTTCGCTTCAAGCTGTGGAATTATTGATAAACAACAACGATATAATTAATAAATTAATAAAAGTAGAACTTTACGATTTGGTAAGTTAAGGATTTTCCTACAAAAGTTTATTAATTTGAAATTTACTCTTTTCAGGAACTGACTAATCAATCAACTTAAATTTGCTGGAAAAATAAAGTGTAATTAAAAATGCAAATTGATAAATATTCATTCAAAACTTTATTAGGTAAATTTGTATTTTTTAAAAGCAATCTTGATTCATTTGAAAATTCTGCATTTCTAATTAATGATTTATATTTTGGTCAAATATTTTCTAGCCAAGATGAAAAATATTTTCATTTTAATTATCTAATTCCATATAATCAAGAAAATTTACCAACAAACATCTATCAAGTTGACAAGATTGAACAATATAATATTATTGCTATACCTCCAAAAATTTCAGACTTTATCTATGTTTTCGACTTGATTAATATAAAACTTGTAAAATTTTCTCAAAATTCAAATTTACATATTTTAGACTATTTACTATTGATATTTGAATCAAAAGGTTTTACTTTTATAACTTCTAAAAACAACTTGAGGTTTATTCAAATAATTATATAACTTGTTATTCAAATAATCCATTAATAAGGCAAGAAGCTTTTAAATTTAATGACGATTTATTTGCTGGGTTTCTCAATTCAAATTTATTTCTATATTATTTAATACCACATGGTGGAATGTCCGTGTCTCCTTTAAAAATCGACTCGAATTTTTTAAAAAATAATTTTTATTTGTTCAGAAATCAAGCATAGAAACCAATATTTATCTTGCAAATACAATATCTACTTATAAGGCCTATTTTCAAAATTTTTCTGTAGAAAGAGAAAACCAAGTTAATTTTATTGCGCGACATATATTAAATGAAGTTAAATGTTTTCCAAAATATTGCCTAAGTTTAGATACTTTAAATAAGTATATTAACAAGTTTATATTTTTGGGAAATATAAATATTCCTTTCAAAGCTTTAGAAGTTGATTCAAATGAATATTTTGGTAAATTAAGCCAAGATTCTGCTGGAAATTATTTTCTAAAAGTACTAGTGACTCCAGATTTAGTTGAGAATAACATAGTAAACATTAAATTACTTCAACCTATTAACAACCGGCTATTAAAGATTCGATTGCCAACTAAATTTGAATATGTATTTATAAAATATTGTATTGTAAACGATATAGCGCATCTTGAAGACGATCTGAATAATTTAATAAATTATTTTGAGCAAAAATTAAATTATTTGGATCAAGAATTTCTTTATTCAAATCTATATAAAGCACAAAATTTCGTTTTAAAATTTTCTCAAAATAATTTTGGGATTTTAAAATACTCTAATTTGTATTCAACTTTTTATTACAAAAATATACTTAATAATTCATTCGAAAAGTTACCAATCAATCAAAGTTTCGATAATCCAGTACATTCGATAATCCAATTTCCTACTATTGAAGAATTGCAATCAATAATAAATATTATTTTGCACAGTTTTAATATGAAACAACAAATCAAGTTCAAAAAGATATTATCTATATTTCAAACTTTGGCATATATATCAATTCCGAGAGACTATTATAGAGAATTGTCGGCAAATGACTTGCTATTAAAGGAAAATTATTATTTAATATACTTGGAAAACAATATTTTGCCTAAAAATACTTACTTTATCTCAGGGTTAATTTTTGCTAAAGTTCAATCAAATAATCAATTAATCTACTTGGCGACGTCTTCTCCTTTAGATGCAAAAATAGAAATTTCTACAAACGAAATAATATACTATAGAAGGCCGTTTAACTTTGAGATTAAATTTATTTCCCTATTAATATTTAAGAAAAAGGCTAAAATACCTGATATGTCAAAAATTGTCAACTATTTAGATATTGTTAATTATTTTACGCATAATTGAGGATAGATGTCAGCAATTAGTTTTTACTTGAATAATATTTTTAAAAATGTCACTCAGAAATTTATTTCAACAGATTAATATTAAAAAATTTTGATAGTGAATTTAGGTCTATTAATATTGAGTTAAAAGACTTTCCTGAAGAATTGTCCAATATTTTATTAGACAAAAATTGTTTGGTAGTTGCTAATGAAAAAATTGAAAGTTGTTTAAACTTGTGGATCATTAAAGATTTATCATTAAATATAGAAATTGAATACATTTGTGGAAAGTTTGAAAAAAAATCACTTAGAAAATTATCTTGCGAAACACTTTTATCAAAGTTAGTACTTTTAATTTGTCAAGAAGACTTGTTATTAAAGTTTTTAAATTTAACTATTCTCGAACTTTTAAATGAAAAGTATACTAGTCTAATATTTATTCCTGTAATTTATAATGAGAAAATTGGATTTAAAGATTATTCTGTCAATTGTAGTTTGAAAAATTCCACAAATTACACAATTGATGATAATTTAATAACGAGTAGTGAAAGTGATTCTGATTCAAATTAAGTTTTTAATAAATTATATATAAATATTATAAAGTCAGTCAAAGGCAAAACTAAATCCAAAACATTTACTAGTATTAATAATATATTTATTTTAAATTTTCTAGAATCAATGATGACATATCCTCTATAAATTGTATAATATAGTTTTAAGATTTCCAAAATATATAGGCAAATAAATATTATTTTACTAAAATCTAAGCAATTTATATAAATATCTATTTGCAATAAACAAAATACAAAAGAAATTAAACAATTAAGTATCAATATTACTAAATAAAATGTCC
>JAEMBT020000069.1:12500-35000 GCA_018873245.2 Archegozetes longisetosus
ACTTTGCACATTTTGTGAGTATAAACATAGTGTTGCTAACATAGATTTTTTTTCAAATATAACTCGCTTAACTGCGATCACTCCAATCGAGATTGACAAAATTTGAAAATTTCTTAGCAGCTAAACGGGACACGTCTGAAACTCGAAACTTGGCCATTATGTTCCTTTTATCGGATGGTCAAATAGAAGAATATTTACAAAAATTTAGTGACCACTGATAATTTTCTAGCAATTTTTTTTCTATCTTAGGTTTAGTTTTGGCCCCCTCCTATCCCCCTCTTAACCCCCAGTGCCTTGATTTGGTCATTTGGACAATTTGCATTGACTTTCGAGACCATTCTGGTTCATTAGTTCAGTTCTAAATGGCTCACTATAGGCAACATCCACCTCAGCCGCCAGTGTTCACGACGCAATTCCTGCCTTAAAAGTACTAAAAATCTCTTAAATTGTGTGATTTCATACAAATAGAGGATGAAATCGAATAAAACTGGCTAAAAATAGTTCCTAATTCAGTCTTGTGAGTGTATTATTCATTAGTCTTGTATATTCACCTTTTAAGCTCTTCATATAGTCGAGATTTTAAGATTACAATAAAATCTCTGTAAGTTAAACACATTTGGGAACAGTAAATCATATTTAATTTAAATAAGTGTTCAAGTTCTAGAGGTTTTATTGTAACCTTAGAGTTTGCACTATTTCAATCGCTTATTTCTCCTAAAAAGCTCAAGTGTCTATATTATAAAGTCCCATAAACATCACAGTGGACGCTTAAAGTAACGGATCCTATAATATAGGCACTTGAGCCCTTTAAGAGAAATAAACTCTTCCTATAGTCCAGATTTTAAGATTACAATAAAACCTCTAGAACTGGAACACTTCTGTAAATTAAATAAGATTTACCGTTCCCGAATGTGTTCAACTTACAGAGATTTAACTGTAATCTTAAAAATTGCGCAATTTTTACTAAAGGAAAAAGTTTGTTGAATTCTACAATTTAGCATCTTTTTTTAGTATAAATTGCTTTAATTTTAGGATTATTTGAAATTTTATCGAAGATTTCTGAAGGAAAGAACTAACTAAAGATGCAGAACCAATTTATATTATCACTAACACAAATTTAAAAAGTTGGCACAAACTAACTAATCACTTGTAGAGAACAGTATAGAGAAGATGTTGCCGTAGAAGCGCTGAACTATCAGTGCGAGTAACGCGCAACGAATTCGTAAAAAACTTTTCTAGTATAACCCTACAAAAAATCTCTTAAAATTGCATGATTACATATAGAGCATGAAATCGAATAAAACTAGCTAAAAATTGCTACTAATTCATCTTTGGGTGTTTATTAGTGATAAATTTATATGGTTCATTTCTCTGACGTTTGCCATAGCCATTGAAACTGGCTATGCGACTAAGCACTGCTCTCTCTTTCCCATTTGTTCACGAGTTTTGACCCCCTTCCATGCCCTCTTGATCCTCAGTGTCTTGATTTGGTCATTTGACAGTTTTCATTGACTTTCGAGACCATTCTGGTTCATTAGTTTAGTTATTAATGGTTAACTATGGGCCTCATCCACCTAAGCCGCTTATCATAACACTTACCCAATCCATTTGCCTCTCGTTTGGTTTTGGTTTTGAATTTCTAGATTCGGGGCCAGTAGTCGCAGACACTTGAAACTTTGCCAAGTCATGCCAAACTTAGTTATCTGTCTGTAGTAAAATTAACAAGACTTTAGACGGTAGCCATCCTCCGATTTATGGTCGGCCACCGATTCAATAATGTTATTTCAACGGACGGATTTTGCGCTTTCCTAATAAATACTTGTCGACCGACCAGGTATCCAAAACTTTGCACCCTTGTGGGCCACAACGGTGTTCATAACATAGATTTTTTTCGAAGTATAACTCGCTCAACTGCGACCACTTTGACCACCAGACCGAAATTGGCATAATTTGAAAAAATCATAACTAAACGTGACTCGTTGGCAGTATGAAACTCGGCTAGAACGTCCGTCCATGTCAGGCGGTCAAATAGAAAAATGTTCACGAAAGTCTGGCACAATTTTGGTATTTATTTTATGCTCGAGGAACAAAAGTTTACAATAAACTAAACAATGGTTTAATGATCACATATGTGAATTACATATAATTTAATAAACTTTACGTACGAAAAACAATATATTGAATGCAAAATGTGTTTAAATATAAATAAATCACTTTCTGGGATTAATCTGACATTAGTTGAACTTATGCTTAAAATAGAACATTTTGGTATCGGTTACTTCTTTGAGGAATTTAATTAATCCATTTTGAAGATTGGCAGTTTTATTTGTAAGCTGTGACACTTTGTTTTGTGATTCTTTCTTTGTCTTCAACGATCTCTTGATTTGCATGTTGTTCATCGCAATATTTGTGACGTTCATTTGTGATTTGTACGTCACACGTATTTTTAATCTTCGCCATTGCGAGCGATATTTGTTGCACAGATTCTGGGATCCAGATATCCGATTCAATACTGTCTGTGCTGACGGAAACTTCAATTGCACTTTCGGAACAATTAAGATTACACTCGTTTCGATTGCAGTCTTCAACTATCACTTGATTGGCATGTTCTTCATCGCAATGTTTCTCACGTGCATTTATGGCCTGTGCTTCAGACATAATTTTAATCTTCGCCATTGCGAGCGATATTTCTTGCACAGACTCTGGGATCCAGATATCCGATTCAAAGTTGTCTGTGCTCACGGAAACTTGAATTACATTTTCGCAGTTATTACTCTCATAAGACTGGTTTGGATTGTCTTCAACCGTGACTTGATTTACATGTTGTTCAGTGCAATGTTCCTCACATTGATTCGGGATGTTCACTTGATCTGTATCTTTAATCAGTGCCATTGTTCGCGATATTTCCTGTACAGACTCTGGAATCCAGATATCCGTTTGAATGCTCTCTGTTTCCGCAAAATTTTGCAAATTATCATTACCTGCAATGAGAAACATTTAAAAAATTGAATTAAAGTTATATTGAATGCAGGTTTTACTTAAATTGCAATCAATTTCAATACTTACCAATAGTTTGTGAATTATTATTCAAATTGTTATTGATTTGCAAATTATATACTGCACTGTAATTGAAAAGATTTACATCATTATCATTGCCATTAAATGAATTAAATAATTGGTCGAAAACATTGTGTTCTTCATAGAAAGTGTTTTCATTGATTTGATAACCAAAATAATCGTTTTCGTCAATATTATGATTGAATGGAATGTTTGATACAATACTAGTATCTAATTGCATCCAATCCATCCAATGGTTGCCAAAGTCGGTCGTTTCAAACAATAATGACTCGATCGTATTAATAATTGGAGGCTCACTCAAATACATGCCTATCGTTTGGTTACCTTAATGATTACGATCAAAATTGTTGTTAAATCGACTCAATCTCTCTTTTATTGATGGCTTTAAAAATGGCGTCAAAACTAATAAATAAGACGAATGAACTTAAGCAATATTGCAAACAAACTGAGCTCTCAGTTGTGTTTCACATGCAAAGTACTCGATTTGCATTACTAACAGTTTAGAACTTTACTTTCTTTTATTAAATCAAACATTCAAAGTAGGGGTGACCGCCTTTCTCATTATGACGGGATAACAATATCAAATAAAGCTACATCACTACAATCCTAGACCTAGACAAAGCTTGTCCTTCGCGGTAATTCTATTGCACTTTTTTGTAGTGTGTATAATGGGATAAGTATCTATAAAAATAGTTATAAAAGTTTCTTGCATTTAAAACAAAATGCTGACCGACATTTGTCCATAAGTTATGATCAAAATTGTCATAACAACTGTTAATGACAGTTTTTGAATTATCATAACTTTTGGAGAAATGTCGGTCACCCTTTTTGAATATTTGATATTTTTGTCCCGTCATAATATGAGATAAAGGCGGTCACCTCTACTTTGAATACAGCATTTAATAATACGGAGTAAAGTTCAAACTGTTAGTAATATATCGAGTTATTGCGTTTCAAACAATAGCCAACAGTAGCCATTTGCCTACAGCTTTGTATTAGTTTTTAATTTGTGAATTAGCGACCAGTGGTCATAAACAACAGAAATTTTGCTAAATGTTCTCAAACTAAGTTGTGATTTACCTGTGCAATTCTGTATAGCAATGAATAGTCAACAAAATAGTGATGAGACGAACAATTGTGTTAATAATGATTATGACGATGAAATGTTAGAAATGTATTTGAGTGAACCGACATTTGCTAATATGCTCGAGTCAATATTGTTTCAAACAAACAATAATCTCATGGATTGGGTGCAATCAGACACTAGTATTGTGTCAGACATTGCAACCAATTATAATAATGACGAAAATTATTATTTTGGTTTTCATATCAATCAAAACGATTTCTATGGTCAACACAATGTTTTCGATCAATCACTCAATTCATGTGCGACTAACACTTCACAAACTATTGGTAAGTACTGAAATTGATTTCGAGTTAAACCTTCGTTTAATATAACTTTCAATTTTCAAATTATTTTTCTGATTGCAGGTAACCATAACGAGCAAAATTGTGAGAAAACAGACGGCATCGAAATGGATATCTGGATTCCGGAATGTGTATCGCAAATATCGCGACCAATTCCAGAGATTAATAACACGTCTGATGTACAGATCACAAACGAATGTCAGAAACATTGGACTGCAGATCATGCAAATCAAGTCACTGTTGAAGACAATCGAAATTATGTGAGTAATAATTGCGAAAATGCAATTCAAGCTTCTATGAGCACAGACAACATTGAATTGGATGTCTGGATTCCGGAATCTGTTCAAGAAATATCGCGAGCAATGGCGAAGATAAAAAATACGTCTGGAATACAGATCACAAATGAAGATCATAAACATTGCACTGAAGCAGATGCCAATCAATTGGTGGTTGAAGATCATAATCGAAAAGAATCGAATGTTCGTGATTGTTTCGAAAATGAAATCGAAGTGATCAAGAAGGAGGTGGATGTCAAAAAGAATGTAAATCGAAAAAAGAATACAAATCGAAAAAGAATAACATTGAAAAGCCTGAAAGTAGTTCACCTCCAAAGAAGAAAAATTATCATGAATTTATTACAAAAAACGTGAACGCTATCGAATCTCTTCAAAGAAATGCAGAGATAAAAAGCTGAGACAAATTGAACAATTGCAAAACCGAGCGATACAGCTTAAAATGGAAATTGCCGAGTATGAAACCAAACGAGATGGACTATGCAAAGAAGTATACGATGCCAAAATGTGGCTCGTGGAGCATAGGATCACCGGATGTCGCATTAACCCCCTCAGAAGCGATTTTCAAAGGCCGAAGTCATCGCCAAATGTTGACGTCTCCATGCCAGTGCTCAATGTCGACCTAACAGAAGATAATTCAACACTTACTTTCACTTCTGGCTAAACTTAACGTTAAAAATTACAAAGTTATAGTTTGTGTAACGGACGTTTTTAAGCAGAAGTTATATTAAATCATAACTTTACCAACAACCATAACTATCAAAAATAATTTTTTTATATTTAAAAATATTTCGTATTTAATATTTTGTTTTTTCCTACTTAAAATTTTCGGATCATGTGTATATCTCATATTTAATCATTAAATCTTTGATTAGTTTATTGTAAACTTTCGTGCCTCGAGCATAAAATAAATATCAAAATTGTGCTAGATTTTCGTGAACATTTTTCTATTTGACCGCCTGACATGAACGGACGTTCTAGCCAAGTTTCAGACTGCCATCGAGTCCCGTTTAGTTGTTGAGTTTTTACAAATTTTGCCAATTTCGGTCGGGCGGTCAAAGTGGTCGCAGTTGAGCGAATTATATTTCGAAAAAATCTATGTTGTGAACACCGTTCAGGCTCACAAGTGTGCAAAGTTTCAGATCTCTGGTCAGTCAGCAAGTAGTTTTTAGGAAGGTGCAAAATCAGTCCATTGAAATCACATTAAGGAATCAGTAGCCGACCATAAATCGGTCGATCTCTGCCGGCTAATGTCTTGTCAATTTTACAGCAGACAGATAACTTAGCATGATTTAGCAGTTTCAAGCGTCTGCGACTACTGGCCGCTAATCTACAAATTCAAAACTAACACCAAACGAGAGGCAAATGGATTGGGTAAGTGTTATGACAAGCGGCTAAGGTGGATGAGGTCCATAGTTAACCATTAATAACTAAACTAATGAACCAGAATGGTCTCGAAAGTCAATACAAACTGTCAAATGACCAAATTAAGACACTGAGGGTCAAGAGGGCATGGAAGGGGGTCAAAACTCGTGAACAAATGGGAAATAACTTTGAAGAAAGTCAGGGATTGGCGCCAGATTTTCCTCAACATTTTTCTATTTGACCGCCCGTCAATTTTACAGACAACGGAAAACTTAAGCAAAAGTTTGAAAGAGCTTAGAGAAGCTGTCACCGTGAAATCAGACCAACGGAGATATAGTTGATTAGGCGGCAACAGACCGGCTAGAGAGCAGTGCTTAGTCGCATAGCCAGTTTCAATGGCTATGGCAAACATCAGAGAGATAAAACATATAAATTTAGCACTAATAAAAACACAAAAATGAATTAGTAGCACTTTTTAGCTAGTTTTATTTGATTTCATGCTCTATATATAATTATGCAATTTAAGAGATTTTTTGAAGGCTTATACTTGAAAAGATTTTTACAAATTCGTTGCGCGATACTCACACCGATAGTCCAGCTTTCACGGCAGCATCTTCTCTACTCTGTTCTCTACAAGTGATTAGTTTGTGCCAACTTTTTAAATTTGTGTTAGTGATAGTATAAATTGGTTATGCATCTTTAGTTAGTTCTTTCCTTCAGAATTCTTCAATAAAACTTTCAAATAATCCTAAAATTAAGGTAATTTATACTAAAAAAAGATACTAAATTGTAGAATCCAACAAACTTTTTCCTTAAATATCAATTGTGCAATTTTTAAGGTTACAGTTTAATCTCTGTAAGTTGAACATATTCAGTAACGGTAAATCTTATTTAATTTACACAAGTGTTCCAGTTCTAGAGGTTTTATTGTAATCTTAAAATCTGGACTATAGGAAGAGTTTATTTCTCTTAAAGGGCTCAAGTGCCTAAATTATAGGATCCGTTACTTTAAGCGTCCACTGTGATGTTTATGGGACTTTATAATATAGACACTTAAGCTCTTAGGGAGAAACAAGCGCTTGAAATAGTCCAAATTTTAAGGTTACAATAAAACCTCTATACTTGAACACTTCTATAAATTAAATAAGATTTACTGTTCCCAAATGTGTTTAACTTACAGAGATTTTATTGTAATCTTAAAATCTCGACTATATGAAGAGCTTAAAAGGTGAATATACAAGACTAATGAATAATACACTCACAAGACTGAATTAGGAACACTTTTTAGCCAGTTTTATTCGATTTCGTCCTATATATTTATGTAATCATGCAATTTAAGAGATTTTTTGTACTTTAAAGCGTAGAGTTGTGCCGTGAACACTGGCGGCTAAAGTAGCTTTGGCACATAGTGAGCTATTTAGAACTAAACTAATGAACAAGTTTGGTCTCGAAAGTCAATACAAATTATCAAATGACCGAATCAAGGCACTGGGGGGTAAAGAGAGGATAGGAGGAGGCCAAAACTAAACCTAAGATAGAAAAAAAATTGCTAGAAAATCATCAGTTGTCACAAAATTTTTGAAAATATTCTTCTTATTGATCATTCGATGAGAGTAACATAATGGCCAAGTTTTGAGTTTCAGACGCGTCCCGTTTAGCTGCTAAGAAATTTTCAAATTTTGTCAATTTCGGTTGTAGTGGTCGCAGTTGAGCGAGCTATATTTGCAAAAAAAACCTATGTTATAAACATCGTTCAGGCCCGCAAGTGTGCCAAGTTTCAGATCTCTGGTCAGTAAGCAAGTATTTATTAGGAAAGCGCAAAATCAGTCCATCGAAATAACCTTATGGAATCAGTGGTCGACCATAAATCGGTCGATCTCTGCCGGCTAATGTCTTGTCAATTTTACAGAAGACAGATAACTTAGTTTGGCATGATTTAGCCAAGTTTCGAGTGTCTGCGATTACTGGTCGCTAATTCAGAAATTTAAAACCTAAACAAAACGATAGGCAAATGACTTGAATAAGTGTTATGAAAAGCGGCTAACATGGATGGGCCCATAGTTAGCCATTAAGAAATAAACTAATGAACCAGAATGGTCCAAAAGTCAATATGAATTGTCAAATGATCAAATCAAGACACTAGGGGTTAAGAGGGGCATGGAAGGGGGTCATAAATAGTGTACAAATGTGAATGCACTTTTGAGAAAGTCAGAGATTGGCGCCAGATTTTCGTTAACCTTTGAGTGAAGTAAACATAAGATCACTTTGAAGCTAATGTTATGCTTAAAACATATTTTATTTAATCGTTTTATTAAACTTTTATCACTAATTCCATCTATAAACTACTAGATATAGTCAGTAAGTTTATTAAATTAGGATTATTATTAAAATAGTTTTAAAGAGAGAGGTTTATAAAAACTTTCCAAAGCAATAAATTTTAACATGTTAAAGGGCCTAAATTACAGAATTTCACAGTATTTGATGCTGACACATTCGAGATAATTTCAATATTAAGTACAAATATATAGATTTTAAAAATTAATTTTACCTATTAATAAATTAATATTTTTGTTATCTTTGTGGATAACTCAAATCTTTAGATAATGTAAAATCATTTTCTAATGATTAAATTGCTAAAAATCCTTTTATTATAATTAAAAAGCGTTTTTAAAAGTTATAGTTTTACTGGTTTCAGAGCCCTCTAGATTCGAAAACTTTTACCAAATTGATAATTAAAATTAAATTTAATTTAAAGTATGATTGGAATTGTTTTCCAACATTTTTGTTTTTATTAAGTTAAAGCACGTTCGTCTGAATATAATAATAACTAAAATTATATTTATACTTCAGTAATAAAGGCTATAATAAAACTTTTAAACTTTTTAATAATTATTGAAAATTTCGAAAATTATCAAAAGTTCTTATAATTTTCATTCATAATTATATTAAGCTTATTACTGTGAATAATATACTAAAATCTGAAAGTGATTCTTGCTTTGATTCAATTTTTATTAAGAATTTTATATTTAAAATTTTGCTCTTTAAAGTGATTCACAAAGGAGAATAGTAATTTGGCTAGTAACTGGGCGGAGCGATTTGATTTGACCAATATACCCCACTTAGGTAGTCTTATGATGTGGCAAAATATGAAATCTTAATTACGCATAGTTTAGAAATAAAAGAATTTTTTGTTACTTTTTTCATAATGGAGTCTATGGAGAAACCGAAGTTTTCAAAAAATCATTTGACCCCTTTGTCCCCTTGCGAACGAGGTTAGACTTATACAATATTAAAGGGGAAGACTTGAACTTATTTTTTGAGTAAAGATCGGGAGGGTATTCTAAATCTGACCTACTGAACTGGACATACCAACTTAGCTCACTCTTTCTATAAATTCTAATTGCAGTTATAGTGTTTTTGACTGATCGCTGTTAAAAATCCTATAGTAAATGTTAATAAACAATATAACTGCATATAAATATTTTGTATATATACTATCCAAAATTGCATAATTTTTTGTTAGTTTAAAATTCAGTAATTAATAATCTGTAGTCTCAGTTATAGTGCTCTTGAAGAATTGCTATGAAATATCCTATAGTACATATTAGTAAAAGAAATAACTACACTTAAGTTTTTAATTAATTTCAAACTGTAATAAAAGATTATGTAAGTTTAGATAGTGCATATACAAAATATTTAAATGCAGTTATATTATTTATTAACAGTTACATAAGGATTTTTAGCAGCGATCAGTCAAGAACACTATAACTGCAATTTGAATTTATAGAATGAGGTAAGTCCGATCTCGTTCGCAAGTGGGCAAGGCGGTCAAGTAGATTATTTGGTTCATCCTCTATTTTTATGAAATTTAAGAGATTTTTTGTACTTTTAAGAGAGGAGTTGTGCCGTGAACACTGGCGGCTAGGGTGGATGTGAGCCATGTAGAACTAAACTAATGAACCAGAATGGTATCGAAAGTCAATAATTAGCAATGATGTTAACTGATATCTTTTTCTTATAGGTTTGTACTAGAAAAGTTTTTACAATTCGTTGCGCGTTACTCGCACCGATAGTTCAGGGCTTTTACGGCAGCATCTTCTCTACTCTGTTCTCTATAAGTGATTAATTAGTTTGTGCCAACTTTTTAAATTTGTGTTAGTGATAGTATAAATTGGTTCTGCATCTTTAGTTAGTACTTTCCTTCAGAAATCTTCAATAAAACTTTCAAATAATCCTAAAATTGAAGCAATTTATACTAAAAAGATACTGAATTGTAGAATTCACAAACTTTTTCCTTTAGTAACAATTGCGCAATTTTAAGATTACAGTTAAATCTCTGTAAGTTAAACACATTCGGGAACGGTAAATCTTATTTAATTTACAGAAGTGTTCCAGTTCTAGAGGTTTTATTGTAATATTAAAATCTGGACTATAGGAAGAGTTTATTTCACATAAAAGGCTCAAGTGCCTATATTATAGGATCCGTTACTTTATGCGTCCACTGTGATGTTAATAGGACTTTATAATATAGACACTTAAGCTCTTAGGGAGAAACAAGCGCTTGAAATAGTCCAAATTTTAAGGTTACAATAAAACCTCTATGGTTGAACACTTCTATGAATTAAATAAGATTTACCGTTCCCGAATGTGTTTAGCTTACAGAGATTTAAATGTAATCTTAAAAATTTCATAATTGTTACTAAAGAAGAAAGATTTTTGAATTCTACAATTCAGTATCTTTTTTTTGAGTATAAATTGCTTTAATTTTAGGATTATATGAAAGTTTTATTAAAGATTTCTGAAGAAAAAAACCTAACTAAAGACGCAGAACCAATTTATACTATCACTAACACAAATTTAAAAAGTTGGCACAAACTAACTAATCACTTGTAGAGAACAGAGTAGAGAAGATGCTGCCGTAAAAGCTGAACTATCGGTGCGAGTAACGCGCAATGAATTCGTAAAAAAATTTTCTAGTAGAAGCCTATAGGAAAAAGATATCAGTTAACATTATTGACTTTCGAGACCATTCTGGTTCATTAGATTAGTTCTAAATGGCTCACATCCACCTTAGCCGCCAGTGTTCACGGCACAACTCCTCCCTTAAAAGTACAAAAAATCTCTTAAATTGCATGATTACATATAGAGGATGAAATCGATTAAAACTAGCTAAATAGTGTTCCTAATTCATTTTTGTCTGTTTCATTTGTGCTGAATTTAAGGAAAAAGTTGCTTCATGAACGGCTAAGGTGGGTATGAGCCATTTAGAACTAAACTAATGAACCAGAATGGTCTTGAAAGTCAATACAAATTGTTAAATGACCAAATCAAGGCACTGGGGGTTAAAAGGGGGATAGGAGGGGCCAAAAATTAACCTAAGATAAAAAAATTGCTAGAAAATCATCAGTGTTCGCTAAAATGTAACTATTCTTCAATTTGACCATTCGGTCAAAGGAACATTCGATGCTAGAGAGTAGTGCTTAGTCGCATAGACAGTTTCAATGCCTATGACAAACGTCAGAGAGATAAAAGATATAAATTTAGCAAAAATAAAACACACTAAGATGAATTAGGAACACTTTTTAGCTATTTTTATTCGCCTTAAGGCTATATAATTGAGAAATTATGATTTAAACATATTTTTGAAATTTAAAGCAAAAGAAGTTGTTGCCGTAAAATAAAACTAGCGGAGATCAAGTTTAGTCAACGGCAATATACCGACTAGAGTGCACTGCTTAGTCGCATAGCCAGTTTCAATGGCTATCATAAACGCCAGAGAGATAAAACATAAAAATATAGCACTAATAATTTGCAGTAATAACTATTGAATTAGAATTATTGTTAAAATAGTTTTAAATAAGAAGGTTTATAAAAACTTCTAAAGTACAAAATCAAAATATTTTTGGAGGTCTTAATTAGAGAATTTCACAGAATTTGCTGCTGACAGATTCGAGATAATTTTAATATTAAGTACAAATATATACATTTTTAAAATTAATTTTACTTATTAATAAATTATTATTTTTAATATCTTTTTGATTACTCAAATCTTTCGATAATGTAATATCATTTTCTAAAGATTTAATCATGAAATAACCTTTTATAATAATTAAAAAGCGTTTTTAAAAGTTATAGTTTTACTGGTTTCAGAGCCCTCTAGATTTGAAAACTTTTACCAAATTGATAATTATAATTAAATTTAATTTAAAGTATGATTGGAACTGTTTTATAATATTTTTATTTCATATTAAGTTTAAGCACGTATGTCTCAATATATTAATAACTATAATTATATTAATTTTTCAATAATAAGTGCTATAATAAAACTTTTAAATTTTTTAATAATTATTGAAAATTTCGAAAATTATCAAAAGTTCTTATAATTTTCATTCATAATTATATTAAGCTTATTACTGTGAATAATATACTAAAATCTGAAAGTGATTCTTGCTTTGATTCAATTTTTATTAAGAATTTTATATTTAAAGTTTTGCTCTTTAAAGTGATTCACAAAGGAGAAGGGGAATTTGGCTATTAACTGGGCGGGCGAACTGAGTTCACCAATATAACCAGCTTGGGTAGTCTCATAATGTGGCGAAATATAAAATCTTAATTATGTATAGTTTAGTAATAAAAGAATTTTTTGTTATTTTTCTTATAATGGAGTCTATGGATAAATCGGATTTTTCAAAAAATGATTTGACCTTCTTGTCCCCTTGCAAACAAAATCATACCTATACTGTGTTTAAGGGTAAGACATGAATTTTTTTTGAGTAAAGATCTGGAAAGGGATTCTAAATCTGACACACCGAACTCGACAAACCAACTTAGCTCAATCTTTCTATAAATTCAAATTGCAGTTATAGTGTTCTTGACTGATCGCTGTTGAAAATCCTATAGTAAATGTTAATAAACAATATAACTGCATATAAATATTTTGTATATATACTTTCGAGAATTACATAATTTTTTGTCACAGTTTAAAGAGTTTAGAAGAGTTTAGAGGAGGTGCCACCGTGAAATCAGACTAACGGAGATTTAGTTGAGTAGGCGGCAACAGAGCGGCTAGAGAGCAGTGCTTAGTCTCAAAGCCAGTTTCAATCGCTATCATGAACGTCAGAGGGATAAAACATGAAAACATAGCACTAACAATACACTCAATAATGAGTTAGGAAGTCTTTTAACTAATTTCATTCGATTTAAGGCTATATAGTTGAGAAATTATATAAATTAAACAATTTTTTGAACTTTAAATGAAAAGAAGGTGGTGCCGTGAAATAAAACTTTCAAATAATCTTAAAATAAGGGCAATTTATACTAAAAAAGATACTAAATTGTAGAATTCAACAAACATTTTCCTTTAAAAACAATTGTGCAATTTTTAAAATTACAGTTAAATCTCTGTAAGTAAAATACATTCGGCAACGTTAAATCTTATTTAATTTATACAAGTATTCAAGCATAGAGGTTTTATTGTAACCTTAAAATTTGGACTATTTCAAGCGTTTGTTTCTCCCTAAGAGCTTAAGTGTCTATATTATAAAGTCCCATAAACATCACAGTGGACGCTTAAAGTAACCGACCTTATGATGTAGACACTTAAGCACTATTCGTCCAGATTTTCTACAATTAAGCATCTTTTATAGTATAAATTGCTTTAATTTTAAGATTATTTGAAAGTTTTATCGAAGATTTCTGAAGGAAAGAACTAACTAAAGATGCAGAACCAATTTATACTATCACTAACACAAATTTAAAAAGTTGGCACAAACTATCTAATCACTTGTAGAGAACAGAGTAGAGAAGATGCAGCCGTAAAAGCCCTGAACTATCGGTGCGATTAACGCGCAACGAATTTGTAAAAAACTTTTTAGTACAAGCCTATAGGAAAAGATATCAGTTAACATTATTGCTAATTTTTGACTTTCGAGACCATTCTGGTTCATTAGTTTAGTTTTAAATGGCTCACATCCACCTTAGCCGCCAGTGTTCACGGCACAACTCCTCCCTTAAAAGTACAAAAAATCTCTTAAATTGCATGATTACATATAGAGGATGAAATCGAATAAAACTAGCTAATAAGTGTTCCTAATTCGTCTTTGTGTGCTTTATTGGTGCTAAATTTATAACTTTTATCTCTCTGACGTTTATCGAAGCCATTGAAACTGGTTATGCGACTAAGCACTGCTCTCTATTCGGTCTGTTGCCGTTGACTAAACTTGATCTCCGCTACACTAATTTCACAGCACCAACTTTTTTTCACCTACGGAATCCTTGTTACGACTTTACTTCCTCTAAATGTTCAAGTTTGGGTATCTTCCCAAACACAGCGCTGCCACTACGAGAGCAGCTGCGCCGGCCAGTCTGAAGACCTCACTAAAACATTCAATCGGTAGTAGCGACGGGCGGTGTGTACAAAGGGCAGGGACGTAATCAACGCGAGCTTATGACTCGCGCTTACTGGGAATTCTTCGTTCAAGGGGAATAATTACAATCCCCTATCACAATCACGAAGAAGGTTCGTTGGGTTACCCACTCTTGGAAGAGTAGGCTGAGAATGCACGCTGATCAGTTCAGTGTAGCGCGCGTGCGGCCCTGAACATCTAATGGCTTCACAGATATGCCGACGATCTATTTAGTAGGCTAGAGTCTCGTTCGTTATCGGAATTAACCAGACAAATCGCTCCACCAACTAAGAACGGCCATGCACCACCACCCACTGAATCAAGAAAGAGCTCTCAATCTGTCAATCCTTCCAGTGTCCGGGCCGGGTGAGTTTTCCCGTGTTGAGTCAAATTAAGCCGCAGGCTCCACTCCTGGTGGTGCCCTTCCGTCAATTTCAATGGAACAATCAGAACCAGGTCCTAACTGTTCATTTCACGTACACCAGACCGAAGTCCGATTGCACAGTGTAGGCAGCTCATCATATTGCCCTAGTCGCACACCCTCACTCAGGATCCCCACTCCTCCCGACGAACCTAGTGGGTCCGCCTTGAGGTCAGAATCCTTCCCTCGAGAAGGATGCACTTCCTCGTACTTTCCCTCTTAGCTCGTCGGGAGAGACGAATCTAGAGGAGAGAAATGTACGTCTTCGGACTGTACCAGCTAATAGTTTTATGTTTCAGCGAGGTGCCTAACACCTCCAGCTGAGATCCAGCTAACATGGACGGACTAAAATGGGGTTAAAAACGCCATAAAAACGCCATGTTAAAAGGAAGGATGCAATAAAATAATGAAAAGACGCCAGTCAAAGACTTTTGTCACGATGAAAGTGCAAGTCAAAGACTTTTGTCAGTATGAGTTATGGAATGGATTAAAAAGAACTAGTGGTCTCGGTTTTTATAAATGGCCCGGCCACTAGTTCTATGAAAGTTATCACCTCTCATGAAGTGGCGATAAACTTTCAGGGTGCGGAATATTGTTAATTCCGCCCAGAGATTAACTCTCTCAGCTGGTACAGAGAAGACTCTCGTTAGTACCTCGAAGGTCTCACGGGCAACCGCTCCACGTGCCCCGAAGACTAACCCGAACGCCTCGACTCTTGCTTCCGGCATATCGACGTAGTTTCGGACTGCCGAATGGAAGTCCTCAGCCGCGTAATATGATCTCTTGAAGCAACCGTCTGCACTTAGGGGACTTATTCGTTCAAATGGGCAGGTTACGTCAAGTATGTAGATCTTTCCGCCATTCACACAAACGATGTCTGGTCTACGGCGCCCTTGACTCGAGGGAAAAGTCTTTTCCTTGTGAACCGTAAACCCCCTCTTAGACAGATACGTGACGATGTCAGTCACTAGTGCATCATGTCTCTCCTGTGTAAGACACCGTTTCGTGTAATAGCAACTCTGTGTAATGTGGGCAATTGTCTCGTTCTTATTGCACCTGTAGCGGCAAGGCGCAAAAGAACTTTCTGACTGATTCGGGCGGGCAGTTCTTAAATGCCTTCGTGCATTCGCTCCACATGGTAACGCATTAAATCGGAGCTGAACCGCGCGATTGAACACCTTACCCTGGAGCACCTTGCTATAGCCAAGTAGCCACCGGTTTCCAACTGGACAGTTGGCATACTCGGCGACTCCTCTGCCATCCGCGGTACCCCCTGCTCTATCAGACCAGTACTTACACGCCGCTTGCGCCGACGTGAGGAGATAAGTCTGATCTTTATAGGTTACGTTCAACAGAGCATGAAGCTTGCGCTTCAAGGTTCGGCATTCCTCCGTCCTCAGCCATTGTAGGATCATCGGATTGTCACTCCTCCCCAATTTATCAATCCTTGTCAGTAGCATCTGCGGCACAGCGAATCGAAGATTCGTTATGCCCAACCCGCCCTTATTGACAGGCATGTAAAATAGTCCATCTATCGACCATCGAGGCAAGTAGCAACATCGCTTCACAAAGTCCCTGATCTCAGCGTCCCACTGCTCTAGCAGCCTAGCATTTATCCTGCCAAGGACTGCTTCGTGCAGGATGCTTGGGATCAGGTGCTGTCTCACGAAGTACAGCTTCTGTTCGGGCTTAAGCGGGGCTGATTCTATCCAGCCTAGCTTCCGTCTCACCGTTGCTACACATGGTGATAGTTTCCCGTTAGGGTTGAACTGAATACCCAGATATTTAAACAGATCGCTCTGATTAAATATGCATTTGGGTTCGCTACCGTTAATTCTAATTTTATGTGTTTTCCTCAGTGCACTAATCTGTAGCCCGGGGGGCCGAGATTCGACACATCAGAACACACTTAGAAGGATTGATTGACATGCCCTTCCTCTCTAAAAAGTCCAAGTTAAGTTTCAGCTTTGCAACCATACTTCCCCTGGAACCGAAAAAACTTTGGTTTCCCGGAAGTCGCCCGTCGAGTCATTTAAGGAACTCAGACGGATTACTGGTTGGCATCGTTTATGGTTAGAACTAGGGCGGTATCTGATCGCCTTCGAACCTCTAACTTTCGTTCTTGATTAATGAAAACATTCTTGGCAAATGCTTTCGCTTTAGTTCGTCTTGCGACGGTCCAAGAATTTCACCTCTAGCGCCGCAATACGAATGCCCCCGTCTGTCCCTCTTAATCATTACCTCAGATTCCGAAGACCAACAAAATAGAACCGAGATCCTATTCCATTATTCCATGCAACATTATTCGGGCCGTTGGCCTGCTTTGAGCACTCTAATTTTTTCAAAGTAAACGTACCGATCGCCTATGACACTCGGTAAAGAGCACCATAGGACAACTCGATAAAGTGTTCAGTCAAGCAGTAGCCACTGGCAAGTGGACCGCCTGACTCGAACTGAGATCCAACTACGAGCTTTTTAACCACAACAACTTTAATATACGCTATTGGAGCTGGAATTACCGCGGCTGCTGGCACCAGACTTGCCCTCCAATAGATCCTCGTTAAAGGATTTAGATTGTTCTCATTCCAATTACGGGGCCTCATAAGAGTCCCGTATTGTTATTTTCGTCACTACCTCCCCGTTCTGGGATTGGGTAATTTGCGTGCCTGCTGCCTTCCTTGGATGTGGTAGCCGTTTCTCAGGCTCCCTCTCGGAATCGAACCCTGATTCCCCGTTACCCGTTACAACCATGGTAGGCGCATAACCTACCATCGACAGTTGATAAGGCAGACACTTGAAAGATTCATCGCCGGCACATAGGCCATGCGATTAGCAACAGTTATCCAGAGTCACCACAAACAGGATCCCCGTGTAACCGGGAACCCATTGGTCTTGTTCTAATAAATGCGCTTCTTCCGTCGAGGGTCGAAGCTTTTGTGCATGTATTAGCTCTAGAATTACCACAGTTATCCATGTAGACAGTCAACATCTAAGGAACCGTAACTGATTTAATGAGCCATTCGCGGTTTCGCCTTAATACGGCATGTACTTATGTATATATACTTTTTTGACAATTCCGAACAAACTTTCCTTTGAAAGTTTTTCAGCCCTTTCGGCTCACATGAGTGGGGCCCACAGCGAGCCATTTAGAGCAAAATAAACGAGTCAGGATATTCCCAAAAGTGAATACGAATTGTCAAATGACCAAATCAAGGCAGTAGGGGTTAAGAGGGGGATGGGAGGGGCCCAAAACTAGTGTCAAAATGGGAAAAAAGTTCGTACAAAATCAGTAGTTGTCTCTAGATTTTTGCGAACATTTTTCTATTTGACCGCCTGATGGACTGGACATTCTGACCAAGTTTCGAGTTACCAATGAGTCTCGTTTGCATGCTATGAATTTTTAAAATTTTGGCAATTTCGGTCGCGCGGTCAAAGTGGTCGCAGTTGAGCGAGTTAGATTTGCAAAAAAACCTATGTTAGCAACACTGTTCAGACCTACAAGTGTGCAAAGTTTCAGATCTCTGGTCGGTTGGTAAGTATTTTTTAGGAAAGTGTAAAATCGGTCCATTGAAATAACATTATGGGATCAGTGGCCGACCATAAATCGCTCGATGTCTACCGGCTAAAGTCTTGTCAATTTTACAGCAGACAGATGACTTAGTTTGGCATGACTTGGCAAAGTTTCAAGTGTCTGCGACTACTGGTCGCGAATCTAGAAATCCAAAACCAACATCAAACGAGATGCAAATGGATTGGGTAAGTGTTATGACAAGCGGCTAAGGTGGATGAGGACCATAGTTAGCCATTAAGAACTAAACCAATGAACCAAAATGGTCCCAAAAGTCGATAAGAATTGTAAATAACCAAATCAAGACACTGGGGGTTAAGAGGGGTATGGAAAGGGGTCAAAACTGGTGTACAAATGTGAAAAAAATTCGCACAAAATCAATAGTTGTCACTAGATTTTTGCGAAAATCTCTCTATTTGACCGCCTAACATGGACGGACATTCTAACAAAGTTTCAGACTGCTATCGAGTCCCGTTTCGTTTAGTTGTTATGAGTTTTTCCAATTTTGGCAATTTCGGTCGGGCGGTCAAGGTGGTCGCAGTTGAGCGAATTATATCTCGAAAAAAATCTATGTTAGCAACACTGTTCAGGCTCACAAGTGTGCAAAGTTTCAGATCTCTGGTCGGTCGGTAAGTATATTTTAGGAAAGTTTAAAATCGGTCCATTGAAATAACATTATGGAATCAGTGGCTGACCATAAATCGCCCGATATCTACCGGCTAAAGTCTTGTCAATTTTACAGCAGACAGATAACTTAGTTTTGCATGAATTAGCAAAGTTTCAAGTGTCTGCGACTACTGGCCGCTAATCTAGAAATTCAAAACCAACACAAAACGAGATGCAAATGGATTGGGTTAGTGTTATGACAAGCGGCTAAGGTGGATGAGGCCCATAGTTAGCCATTAAGAACTAAACTAACGAACCAGAATGGTCTCAAAAGTCGATATGAATTGTCAAATAACCAAATCAAGACACTGGGAGTTAAAAGGGGTATAGAAGGGGGTCACAACTAGTGAACAAATGGGGAAAGAACTTCGGAGAAAGTCAGCGATTAGCGCCAGAATTTCGTCAACATCTCTCTATTTGACCGCCTGTCAATTTTATAGCCAACGGAAAACTTAGTTTAGCATTGTTTAACAAAATTTCAAGTGTCTGTGCTCACTAGCCGCTAATTTAGAAATTTAGAACCAAAACAAAACGATCGGCAAATGGATTGGGTAAGTATTATAAGGCCAATGTTTTCTAAGAAACAGGCATAGTTCGCAAAATAGAAAGAACTTATTTTAAGCAAGAGTTTAGAAGAGTTTAGAGAAGCTGTCACCATAAAATTAGACTAGCGGATACCAAGTTTAGTCAACGGCAACAGACCGACTAGAGAGCAGTGCTTAGTCGCATAGCCAGTTTCAACGGCTATGATAAACGTCAGAGAGATAAAACATGAAAATCTAGCACTAATAAAACACACAAGACTGAGTTAGGAACACTTTTTAGCTAACTTCATTCGATTTAAGGTTATATAATTGAGAAACTATATAATTTAAACAATTTTTTGAACTTTAAAGGACAAAAAGTTGGTGCCGTGAAATTAGACTAGCGGAGATCAAGTTTAGTCAACGGCAACAGACCGACTAGAGAGCAGTGCTTAGTCGCATAGCCAGTTTCAATGGCTATGATAAACGTCAGAGAGATAAAAGTTATAAATTTAGCACTAATAAAACACACAAAAGTGAATTAGCAACACTTTTAGCTAGTTTTATTCGATTTAAGGCTATATAATTGAAAAACTATATAATTTAAACAATTTTTTGAACTTTAAAGGAAAAAAAGTTGGTGCCGTGAAATTAGACTAGCGGAGATCAAGTTTAGTCAACGGCAACAGACCGACTAGAGAGCAGTGCTTAGTCGCATAGCCAGTTTCAATGGCTATGATAAACGTCAGAGAGATAAAAGTTATAAATTTAGCACTAATAAAACACACAAGACTGAGTTAGGAACACTTTTTAGCTAATTTAATTCGATTTAAGGCTATATAATTGAAAAACTATGTAATTTAAACAATTTTTTGAACTTTAAAGGAAAAACAGTTGGTGCCGTGAAATTAGACTAGCGGAGATCAAGTTTAGTCAACGGCAACAGACCGACTAGAGAGCAGTGCTTAGTCGCATAGCCAGTTTCAACGGCTATGATAAACGTCAGAGAGATAAAAGTTATAAATTTAGCACTAATAAAACACACAAAAGTGAATTAGCAACACTTTTTAGCTAGTTTTATTCGATTTCATCCTCTATATGTAATCATGCAATTTAAGAGATTTTTTGTACTTTTAAGGGAAGAATTGTGCCGCGAACATTGGCGGCTAGGGTGGATGTGAGCCATTTAGAACTAAACTAATGAACCAGAATGGTCTCGAAAGTCAATAATTAGCAATAATGTTAACTGATATCTTTTTCCTATAGGCTTCTACTAGAAAAGTTTTTTACGAATTCGTTGCGCGTTACTCGCACTGATAGTTCAGCGCTTTTACGGCAGCATCTTCTCTATTCTGTTCTCTACAAGTGATTAGTTAGTTTGTGCCAACTTTTTAAATTTGCGTTAGTGATAATATAAATTGGTTCTGCATCTTTAGTTAGTTCTTTCCTTCAGAAATCTTCGATAAAACTTTCAAATAATTCTAAAATTAAAGCAATTTATACTAAAAAAAAAGCTGAATTGTAGAATTCAACAAACTTTTTCGTTTAGTAACAATTGCGCAATTGTTAAGATTACAGTTAAATCTCTGTAAGTTGAACACATTCGGGAACGGTAAATCTTATTTAATTTACAAAAGTGTTTCAGTTCTAGAGGTTTTATTGTAATCTTAAAATCTGGACTATAGGAAGAGTTTATTTCTCTTAAAGGGCTCAAGTGCCTATATTATAGGATCCATTACTTTAAGCGTCCACTGTGATGTTTATGGGACTTTATAATATAGACACTTAAGCTCTTAGGGAGAAACAAGCGCTTGAAATAGTCCAAATTTTAAGGTTAAAATAAAACCTCTATACTTGAACACTTCTATAACTGGAATAAGATTTACCGTTCCCGAATGTGTTTAACTTACAGAGATCTTATTGTAATACTGTAAACTTTAAGTCTGGAATATATAAAAAGCTTAAAACATGAAAATATAGCACTAATGAATAATGCACACACACAAGACTGAATCAGGAACACTTTTTAGCTAGTTTTATTCGATTTCATCCTCTATTTTTATGAAATCACACAATTTAAGAGATTTTAGTACTTTTAAGGCAGGAATTGCGTCGTGAACACTGGCGGCTGAGGTGGATGTTGCCTATAGTGAGCCATTTAGAACTGAACTAATCAACCAGAATGGTCTCGAAAGTCAATGCAAATTGTCCAAATGACCAAATCAAGGTACTGGGGGTTAAGAGGGGGATAGGAGGGGGCCAAAACTAAACCTAAGATAGAAAAAAAAATTGCTAGAAAATCATCAGTGGTCACTAAATTTTTGTAAATATTCTTCTATTTGACCATTCGATGAAAGGAACATAATGGCCAAGTTTCGAGTTTCAGACGTGTCCCGTTTAGCTGCTAAGAAATTTTCAAATTTTGTCAATTTCGGTTGGAGTGGTCGCAGTTAAGCGCAGTTATATTTGCAAAAAACCTATGTTAGCAACACTGTGTTCCTACCCACAAAATGTGCAAAGTTTTAGATCTTTGGTCGGTCGGTCGGCAAGTATTTTTTAGCAAAGCGCAAAATCAGTCCATTGAATTTTCCTATAGTCTTGTACTAGAAATATTTGTTATAAATTCGTTGCGCGTTACTCGCACCGATAGTTCAGCTTTTACAGCAGCATCTTCTCTATTCTGTTCTCTACAAGTGATTAGTTAGTTTGTGCCAACTTTTTAAATCTATGTTAGTGATAGTATAAATTGGTT
>JAEMBT020000069.1:40000-44651 GCA_018873245.2 Archegozetes longisetosus
GATCCAGAAGGAGTCGGATGTCGCACAGTCAGGTTTAGGAAGAGACAATACGAAGTTCCTGGTCCGAATCAAGTTTGGCATATTGATGGTTTCGACAAACTCAGACGATTTGGTTTTCCCATTCATGGTTGCATCGACGGATTCAGTAGATATCTAGTATGGCTCAAAGTGACAACATCAAACAAGGATCACAAAATTATTGCCACATACTACATGGATGCAATCACTGAATTGAACATGATGCCCAAAGTCATCAGATCTGATTTTGGTATTGAAAATCAACTCATAAGTGCAATTCATGCGACACTGAGACACAACCACACGGACAAATTGGCTGGACCAAATAGTTACATCTATGGTCCGAGTATGTCGAACCAGCGAATCGAGTCATTTTGGTGTCAGCTCAAGAAAAGAATGGCTCAGTTCTGGATCACATTTTTTCGAGAAATGGTCAGAGAGAACATGTTGGACATTGCAAGTAAGCTTCACATTGACTGTGTTCAGTATTGTTTCATGCATCTGATACAAGAAGAACTGGACAAATATCTGATTGAATGGAACTTGCATCAGATTAGAAAACAGCATTACTACAGCGTGGTTCATGGGAAGCCGGAAGTCATGTTCAACTACCCTGAAATGTTCAACGCGTACAACTGTGGCATGCAAGTAAACGGCGAACATGTCGAAATGATTAGGCAACACTATGGTTTGGACACTGGGGTACTAGCCTGTAATCGGGAATTTGTGAATCTGGTCGAATTACTGTTGGGAAAGGACACTGTGAGGCCAACAAGTGTGACAGAAGCCAACGACTGTACTGGAAACTAGTGAACATGATTACAGATTACGTGTAACGGTTAACGTAACAGGGAATAGAAATGGCGGATATAGGTCGCCGTAGGTTTGCCTTATCCCTTAACACGTAACTCTTAACTTCAACTCTTAACTCTTGAATATTAACTCTTAATTCTTAAACGGTAATAATTTGTATGTTAGCTCTTTGTTCTTAAAATGTGGATCTTAAATATTTGTAAATGTATATTACTGTACTATTCATTAAAAATAAAACTAAAATTTTTAAAAATATATATGTATAATTATAAATGTTTATAGGATGACTTTGTGTCATTACCTTATTACAATTTTGTTCCAGAGATGGGAGCCATTCTTTCAAGAGATTCATGGACACCAAAACAACCACTTTTCACTGGTGAGTGACAGTGACTCTCGTAATGAGAGAAACAAAATAACCGATCATTAGTAAAATCTAAGGCATTTATAGCATTCAAAGTAGGCATATGCGCACAATAGCTAAATTGATAAAATTACTCACTTGCAAAATCATTGTAGTTCAGGCAGCTAAACTGATGAGTATGTATTAGTAAGGCACAATATTACACAAGAGTTTGAAATAATGTAATTAGGCAATATACAGTAAATACGAAATATTACTCACCGATCCAGTATGAAATGAAAGGTATAGTTATTCAAGTATTTCTCTTAATTATTCTAAGCGAAGATTCTTAGAATTGAAATTTTATTTTCCCAAATTTTTAAAGATCATAAGATCTAAAATACAGACTAAAGTTTATCCTAGGAATTATTTGTTATTCCTTGAATCAAAAATTGAAAAAGAAATCATTGCATATTGCAAAAGAAATTTCAGGAAAATCTTCCCATTAGGTGACAATGTCAGACGATCAAGTGCGATTGAAGCCAAAGAATTCACATGAGAAAAATTAATAGGAAAGTGATGTTGAATTTTCCCTTGCATATATAACAGCAAATTTTACCATAAATTTTGGTTTTATATTGGAACCTTAAATTTTATCGTAAGTACTTATTTTTTCAATTGAACCTTAATTTTTACCTAGTATCTTGATTTTTATATTGAACATTAACTTTCACTATAGATTTTATTTTTTTATATCTTGAACCTTAGTTTTAATATAAGTATTATTTTTTCTCTTGAACGTTAATTTTTACCTCAACTTTTAGCCATAAATCTTGAACCTTAGTTTTGCCAATAAGTTCGTAAACTTATACCTTACTTTTTGCATTAAACCTTAGTTTTTACAATTAGATATTGGTTCTTATATTTCGAACCTTAGATTTTACCAACGTTTGGAAACTTGTATCTTATACTTTAATTTTTATCATAATTATTAGTTTCTCTCTTGAACCTTAATTTTTACCTCAACTTTTAACCATAAATCTTAGTTTTACCAGTAAGCTCGTAAACTTGTATCTTATACCTTAATTTTTACGTTAGATATTGGTTTTATATTTTGAACCTTAGTTTTGCCAATAAGCTCGTAAACTTGTATCTTATACCTTAATTTTTACCCTTAGACATTGGTTTTATATTTTGAACCTTAGATTTTACCTTAACGTTTGCAAACTTGTATCTTAAACCTTAATTTTTCTACCTTAAATTTTAATATTACTCTTACCTCAAGTCTTGAATCTTGGTATGTTGCTAGTATGTATGTTTTCCATAATCCTTGAATTGTGACATCTTGAAACTTAATTTTCACATAACAATCATAAAGAAATTTGTTACTGAAGATGTACAGTACATCTTCCCATGTACTGTAAATTCTTGAAATCTGAGCCATTTATATACCATTGAGTTGACCCAATTCAAAGTGGAATTTGAACAAATCGGAGATTCTCGAAAGTTCTAAACTGATTAGCAGTATTATCAGTTTAATTTTCGCAAAAAAATTTTCCAACTTTACGATATCTCAAGTCTAAAGTGTTCCGATAATTCTGCAACTGTCGTCCACTGATAATAATAGGATCGATTACATTTCAGATCCTTATTCGTAGAATTGTAACAACCTGTTATTGTAATTGTTCTCTAGAAAAGAGATTTCTAGCAGTTCACTTTTATTAGTTATATATACACACTAGTGTAATAGGAATTTACTCAGTATCTAAAACAATTGAAATATTTTCATTACATTGAAATGTATGTGGAAATGGAAACATGCACCAACAGTTTTCAAACAATGTTTTAAAGTAAAAAGTAGCAGTGAACACAACCAACAGTTGTGAGAAAAGTCACGACGGATAGCTATTAATAGGACTGAGTTTACCTTCCTGAATATATTTCAAATATAGGTAAAAAATTTAAGAAATATAATGACCTTGATCTTTAATCCCAAAAAAGAAAAACGAATAAATTAATATATATAATATATATATATATAGATCGAGTACAAGTGAACGGCTAGAAATCTCTTTTCTAGAGAACAAGTGAACGGCTAGAAATCTCTTTTCTAGAGAACCGGCCGCGCCGATCAACACCTCTATTTATACCCAATATTCGACATTATTCCTCTGGTTCTACTGATAAGGATCTGATTTCCCATTGGTCCATTCTTATCAGTAAACTATTCTTTTTAAAACCTTTTCGAAAAAACAACCGTTATCTTCAATACAGACCTGAGCAGTACTTTTTAAACTCCAAATTTCGAAAAAACAACTTTATCTCGATTGCTGACCTAGTTATTCCAAGTATAAAACCATTATTGGAAAGACAAAGTTATCATTTCAATTGCTCTCTGCATATGCGTTCAATAGTTAGAGTTAATTCTACAAATTTATTTGATTTTTATATTGTATGATATTGTTCACATCATAGTGTTGGGTGATATCCTTAGTATTGTTAAAACTTTTGAATACGAGAGTTTGTTTGCGAGATATAGAAGCAGGACATATCTTTCTCTTCAATATTAATTTATTATGAAATAACTCTTGGAAAATACTTTAGATATAACCCCAAGTGAACATGGATTCTCAAGTGTTAAAAGAACTTGCGAGAAATGAGGATTGGACAAAGTTAATAGAATATATAAACGAATTTGTTATATTAATTTCAAAAAAGTCAATTTTCTTATGGAGAGAAGATGAATTTGACGAATGGAATATTGTTGCGAAAAAAGAAGTTGAGTTCAAGTTGAGCAAATTTGAAACAAGTGATTTCATAAGCTCCCAAATCAAAGTCTATTTATGTTCTGGTTTCAGCATTCCAATTGTCGAACCTACAAAGACTTGACATTCACTCCTTATGATAATATAACATACTATAGTTATGACAAAATCAGAATATTATTGTACGTGCTCATCGATAAAATCCAATTCTGAATAGATTTAACCACGTTATGAAACATAAGATATTGCTTGTAATACGTGAAATGCCAAATCACCTCTAGAAATAATTGGATTTTCGAAAAAAAGAGCATTATTACAGATAAAAATATTCTGATTGAAGAGAAAGGAAAAGAATCCTATAAAGTTCCAAATAATGTTGATTTCGTTTTGCTAACAAACTCAAATCCAATTCCGTTGACTAAAGAAGATAGAAGATATGTTGTGATTGAGGCATCACCAAAAATGGTAAAAAATTTTCAATATTTTGATGGATTTTACAAATGGTTTGCAGAAAATGCTTCACAAGTACTAACATTTTTAAAGCAACTAGATTTAGATAACTTTCACCCTGAAAACCTACCAAATACTTCAATAATGAAAATTTTTGGCAAAAACACAAATAGTATTGAGAGAATGTTTCAAAGTAAATTGTTTCTTAATGAAATCAAAGAAAGTGGAATTGTTACTTTTGACGAACTTTGCAACAGATATT
>JAEMBT020000132.1:0-15000 GCA_018873245.2 Archegozetes longisetosus
GAGATCTGAAACTTTGCACACTTGTAGGTCTGAACAGTGTTGCTAACATAGGTTTTTGCAAATCTAACTCGCTCAACTGCGACCACTTTGACTGCCGACCGAAATTGGCAAAATTGGGAAAAACAACAACTAAACGGGACTCGATAGCAGTCTGAAACTTTGTTAGAATGTCCGTCCATGTCAGGCGGTCAAATGGAGAGAGATTTTCGCAAAAATCTAGTGACAACTATTGATTTTATGCGAATTTTTTTCTCATTTGTGCACTAGTTGTGACCCCCTTCTATACCCCTCTTAACCCCCAGTGTCTAGATTTAGTCATTTACCAACCCGTATTGACATTTGGGACCATTCTGGCTCATTAGTTTAGTTCTAATGGCTGACTATGGCTCTCATCCACCTTAGCCGCTTGTCACAACACTTACCCAAGTCAGTTGCTTCTCCTTTTCGTGTTGGTTTGAATTTCTAGATTCGCGGCCAGTCGTCGCAGACACTTGAAACTTTGCTTAGTCATGCAAATCTAAGTTATCTGTCTGCTGTAAAATTAACGAGACTTTAGCCGGTAGAGATCGACCGATTTTTGGTCGGCCACTGATTCCATAATGTTATTCCAATGGACCTATTTAACGATTTCCTAAAATTACTACCGACCGACCGGAGATCGGAAACTTTGCACACCTGTAGGTTTGAACAGTGTTGTTAACATAGATTTTTTTCGAAATCTAACTCTCTCAACTGCGACCACTTTGACCGCCCCGACCGAAATTGGCAAAATTTGAAAAATTCATAGCAGCTTAACGGCACACGTCGGAAACTTGAAACTTAGCCAGTATTTTCCTTTCATTAGGTAGTAACATAGAAAAATTCTATAAAAATTTAGCCACTACTGATGATTTTCTAGCAATTTTTTTCCTATCTTAGCTTTGGTTTTCACCCCATCCACCTTTTAGCCCCCACTTACTTCTTTCGTTCATTTAACAATTTGTACTTAGCCCTAGGACATGTCTGACCTGATTATCTTCTTGTGACTGCCCCACTGTGGGCTCTACTCATGTGGCTCTTCAGGTCTGACGTTTGCCATAAGTGTTACATTTCCGTAAAAAGTACGCACTTTTAAAAAGCTTATCGGTCGAGCGCCGCTGAGCAAAATCAAAGTGTCGGTGTTGCGGCAGCGACAAATCTCGAAAAAAAAACTAAGTCCCTAGAGGGACTTAGTTTTTTTCTCATAGACAAAACCCAATGCCTAACGTCAGAAATCGGCAGTTTAACGACACTAGCTTCCTGTAGACGGTACAGTACCGTCTAAAACCTTGGGTTTCCCCTCTCAGCGAGAGCTCTAAGTGTACAACGGAGGCTGCCCGCCCAATCAAACTACCATTTCGCCTAAGGGGTAGAGATAAAAAGTCAAGCCCTAGTTTTCATCTTAAACGGTATTTTTCCGTTTAAAATTTTGAATCCCCGGTTCAAACGTAGGTCCAACACATAAGCGGCAACTTCCCGTCTAAATCTAACATATCTTCGGTTGAGCAAGTAAAAGCGTTAGATCACAACTCCATGCGGCAATTTTTTCTCAGACGGCAGATTGCCGTCTAAAATGGATGTTTACGGGACCAACTAATGTGCGGACATGTCGAACGTCAGTTTTAAACCCCGAGCTGCATTTTTTTCTCAGGCGGCAGATTGCCGTCTAAAATTGATGTTTTCGGGACCAACTAATACGCGGACATGTCGAACGTCAGTTTTAAACTCCAAGCGGAAATTTTTTCTCCGACGGCAGATTGCCGTCTAAAATGGAGGTCTTCGGGCCAATCAAGTCTACAGGCATGCCCAACGTAAGATCATCGGCCCGAGCGACAATATTCGTTAGGCGGCAGATTGCCGTCTAAATATGAAATATTCGGGGTAATCGAGTCTACCGGCATGCTCAACGTCAGATCTCCGGCCCGAACAGTGATCTTTTCTTAGGCGGCAAGTTGCCGTCTAAATTTAATATCTTTGGGCTAATTGAGTCTACGGGCATGCCAAACGTCAGATCTTTGGCCCAAGCAGCTATCTTTTCTTAGGCGGCAAGTTGCCGTCTAAATTTGTAATTTTCGGGTAATTAAGTCTACGGGCATGCCAAACGTCAGATCTCCGGCCCGAGCAGTGATCTTTTCTTAGGCGGCAAGTTGCCGTCTAAATTTAAGATCTTTGGGGTAATCAACTCAACGGGCATGCCAAACGTCAGATCTCTGGCCCAAGCCGCAATCTTTCCTTAGGCGGCAAGTTGCCGTCTAAATTTGTAATTTTGGGCTAATTAAGTCTACGGGCATGCCAAACGTCAGATCTTTGGCCCAAGCGGTAATCTTTCCTAAGGCGGCAAGTTGCCGTCTAAATTTGAAATAATCGGGCTTATTAAGTCTGCGGGCATGCCAAACGTCAGATCTTTGGCCCAAGCGGTAATCTTTCCTAGGCGGCAAGTTGCCGTCTAAATTTAACTTTGGGCTAATTAAGTCTACGGGCATGCCAAACGTCAGATCTTTGGCCCAGCAGCTATCTTTTCTTAGGCGGCAAGTTGCCGTCTAAATTTGTAATCGGGCTAATTAAGTCTGGGCATGCCAAACGTCAGATCTTTGGCCCTAGCAGCTATCTTTTCTTAGGCGGCAAGTTGCCGTCTAAATTTGTAATTTTCGGGCTAATTAAGTCTACGGGCATGCCAAACGTCAGATCTTTGGCCCAGCAGCAATCTTTTCTTAGGCGGCAAGTTGCCGTCTAAATTTGAAATTTTGGGCTAATTAAGTCTACGGGCATGCCAAACGTCAGATCTTTGGCCCAAGCCGCAATCTTTTCTTAGGCGGCAAGTTGCCGTCTAAATATGAAATATTCGGGGTAATCGAGTCTACGGGCATGCCAGACGTCAGATCTTTGGCCCAAGCCGCAATCTTTTGTTAGGCGGCAAGTTGCCGTCTAAATTTAAGATCTTTGGGGTAATCAAGTCTACGGGCATGCCAAACGTCAGATCTTTGGCCCAAGCCGCAATCTTTTCTTAGGCGGCAAGTTGCCGTCTAAATTTGTAATTTTCGGGCTAATTAAGTCTACGGGCATGCCAAACGTCAGATCTTTGGCCCAAGCGGTAATCTTTTCTTAGGCGGCAAGTTGCCGTCTAAATTTAAATCTTTGGGCTAATTAAGTCTACGGGCATGCCAAACGTCAGATCTTTGGCCCAAGCAGCAATCTTTTCTTAGGCGGCAAGTTGCCGTCTAAATTTGAAATTTTCAGGCTAATTGAGTCTACGGGCATGCCAAACGTCAGATCCTTGGCCCAAGCAGCTATCTTTTTAGGCGGCAAGTTGCCGTCTAAATTTGTAATTTTGGGCTAATTAAGTCTACGGGCATGCCAAACGTCAGATCTTTGGCCCAAGCGGTAATCTTTCTTAGGCGGCAAGTTGCCGTCTAAATTTGAAATAATCGGGCTAATTAAGTCTGCGGGCATGCCAAACGTCAGATCTTTGGCCCGAGCAGTGATCTTTCTTAGGCGGCAAGTTGCCGTCTAAATTTGAGATCTTTGGGCTAATCAAGTCTACAGGCATGCCAAACGTCAGATCTTTGGCCCTAGCAGCTATCTTTTCTTAGGCGGCAAGTTGCCGTCTAAATTTGAAATAATCGGGCTAATTAAGTCTACGGGCATGCCAAACGTCAGATCTTTGGCCCAAGCCGCAATCTTTTCTCAGGCGGCAAGTTGCCGTCTAAATTTAAGATCTTTGGGGTAATCAACTCAACGGGCATGCCAAACGTCAGATCTTTGGCCCAAGCCGCAATCTTTCCTTAGGCGGCAAGTTACCGTCTAAATTTAATATCTTTGGGGTAATCAACTTAACGGGCATGCCAAACGTCAGATCTTTGGCCCAAGCCGCAATCTTTTCTTAGGCGGCAAGTTACCTTCTAAATTTGAGATCTTTGGGCTCATCAAGTCTACAGGCATGCCAAACGTCAGATCTTTGGCCCAAGCCGCAATCTTTTCTTAGGCGGCAAGTTACCGTCTAAATTTGAGATCTTTGGGCTAATCAAGTCTACAGGCATGCCAAACGTCAGATCTTTGGCCCAAGCCGCAATCTTTTCTCAGGCGGCAAGTTACCGTCTAAATTTTTAGATCTTTGGGGTAATCAACTTAACGGGCATGCCAAACGTCAGATCTTTGGCCCAAGCAGGTATTTTTTTCTTAGGGTGCAAGATTGCCGTCTAAATTTGAAATTTTCGGGCTTATTAAGTCTACGGTCATGCCTAACGTCAGATCTCTGTCCCAAGCGGTAATCTTTCTTTAGGCTGCAAGTTACCGTCTAAATTTAATACATTTGGGCTTATTAAGTCTACGGGCATGCCCAACGTCAGATCTTTGGCTCAAGCTGCAATCTTCTCTTAGGCGGCAATATGCCGTCTAAATTTGAAATTTTCGGGCTTATTAAGTCTACGGGCATGCCCAAACTCAGTTCTTTGGCCCAAGCGGTAATCTTTACTCTGGTGGCAGGTTGCCGTCAACCATGGAAGTTTTCAGGGCAAACAAGTTCGTGGACATGTCAAACATCAGATCTTCGCCCTGAGTGGTACTCTTCTTCGAGACGACAGAGTGGGTTTCGAATTAGTGCTCTTCGTCTAAAAAGTCTATGGACATGTACTGATCCGTAATGACTATTTCAAGCCCAATTGTAAACTGAATGCAACCGTCGGCCATTTCTAATTCAGGTGGCCTTTCGGAAGTCATCTTTGACCATTTTTACTTAAGATAAACTTCGGGAAATTTCTAATGACCATTTCTATAGTAGTGATTCTACACATAATGGTCGAGGACAATTTTAAACAATATTATCTACGAGAATTTTTTGATGGCCATATACATTACACATGCTCTACGGAACCTTATTGTTGACTCTTTTATGTCTAGATAATCAACAATAAGTATTCGATCGCCGTTTTAATATCACATTATCTTTGGAAGTCAATAGATGACCATTTCTCTCGGAGGGTTGCCTCTGCGAAGTATTCGATGACCATTTCCATATCAATAGATATACGGGAGTCAAACAACGACCACTTCGCATTCAGGCATCCAATGACTTTTTTTTAATAACAGATAATCTACGGGAAGTATCTGACGACCATTTCTACATTGGGAGATCTGTGTGAGGTAACCGATGACCATTTTAAATTCAGGTGGCATATGTAAAGTAATCAATGACCATTTCGTATTCAAATAATCTACGGTAATTAGCCGATGGCCATTTCCACATCAGACCTACGGGAGTCAAACAATAACCATTTTTAATTCAGGTCACCTACAGGAACCGAAACCCTTAGGTTGAGCAAGCTTAAACTTATTAATATCATGTGATTTGAATCTCTTGAGTCGTCGCCTCTATAACGTTGCCGAGGGTCGTTTAGAGCTGACTTGACCAATGTTTGAAAATGTTTGAAAATGTTTGATCAAATAATGTTAAATAATTTATTTTTCACACATAATTTCACTTTAAGTCAAGTTTTGTGCAATAATTAAAGACTAATTTTGTACTTAAAACATTAATAATACTGTCAGAAAACTTATTAACTATTGAAATCGATGTTTTTATGTTAAAGACATTTTTAATTCAAACTTGCTTCACCAGTTGATTGATATCAAGAAATAAATCATTCACTAAACGATCAATAATGAAATAATTCATAAACTATTCAAATGCATGAAATAGAAGATAACAAATACCTTTAAAGATTTTCTTAATAATCAAATATTTGTCTCATGTCGCAGTACATGTCCGAAACGGAGACAGCCGCTTTTTCACGCTAAGGGAATAAGGTTATTATAATCAACGATTACTATCGAAGGCGTACAATAGTTTGCAAACCAACAGGGGTAATTTCTCATTATATGGCCCTTTTTATAACTATAGAACCACTCGTTTTTAGAATAGCTTTTGAAGAAAATTAGATAGTCTATCGAAACTTTATAGTAATATATAAAATATCAAATTATAACAGAAAACTTAGCAATTTTTGAGTTGCACGAATTGGTGCCTTCATAGCGCAACTTAGAGCAAAAATGTATTTTTCATAATTATAAAACCAGCTAAAAATCTAGTTTAAAATTCATCGAGAAATTAAATCTAACATTACAAATAGTAGTGTGAGAGTGGATTTTTATATAGCGAAATAACAACTCAGACTTTAACAATTAACAATCTTTATTAAAATATAAATTGAATGATAATACATAAAGATTCAAATGTATCGCACAGAGTCTAAGCTCTCTCGCACTCTCTTACTAACTCACTTAATTTCTACTCTATTACTCTCTCTTTTTATACTTTTCTGGCTAATTAATAAAAGGATGTTTAAGAATATTTTCGAGTTATAATTTTGAGAAAAGTTATTCCTAAAAAGGGATGTTCAAGCATTCCAGTATTAGATTCCCATAACAATTAATTTCCTATTGTAATTAAATTAGAGTAAGAGTTTGCTTTTACAATTAGAGCGAACTAAATAAAACCTTTTACAGTCATAACGAAATAAGAGTTAAACCTTCATTCTCATAACAAATAGAAAGTTTACAAAACAAATTAAAATACTTTTTGTTTTAATATAACAGTAGTCTTAAATATACTACCTTGGCATAGGATTTACCAAATTTTAAAGGTCTTGAGGCGATATTCTTCCCAATTATCATTGACGCCTTGTTTAAACTGTTCAACTGAATCATATTGTTTTCCATTTGCATATACAGCCCTAACCAATATACCCCATAAGTTCTCAATTAGATTCAAATCTGGAGAAACTGGTGTCCAGTAAATGAGAGTAAAGTTGTTTAGCGATAAACCACTCGTTAGACTGATGAGAAGTATGCATTGGAGCTGTGTCTTGCTGTAAACTACAACTTTTACCGCGAATCCGCTCACCAAACCGTAACAAGGCATACGTTGTATATAAAAAAATGAAACATTTTCCTCTTTAAACTTAACTTTAGTGGCGGTTCAATCATGGTATGGGCTGGCTTTGATTACACTCTCATTGACTGGACACCAGTTTCTCCAGATTTGAATCCAATTGAGAACTTATGGGGTATATTGGTTAGGGCTGTATATACAAATGGAAAATTTCAAATTTAGACGGCAACTTGCCGCCTAAGAAAAGATAGCTGCTAGGGCCAAAGATCTGACGTTTGGCATGCCCGTTGAGTTGATTACCCCAAAGATCTTAAATTTAGACGGCAACTTGCCGCCTGAGAAAAGATTGCGGCTTGGGCCAAAGATCTGACGTTTGGCATGCCCGCAGACTTAATAAGCCCGATTTTTTCAAATTTAGACGGCAACTTGCCGCCTAAAAAAAGATAGCTGCTAGGGCCAAAGATCTGACGTTTGGCATGCCCGTTAAGTTGATAACCACAAAGATCTCAAATTTAGACGGTAACTTGCCGCCTAAGGAAAGATTGCGGCTTGGGCCAAAGATCTGACGTTTGGCATGCCTGCAGACTTAATTAGCCCGATTATTTCAAATTTAGACGGCAACTTGCCGCCTAAGAAAAGATTGCGGCTTGGGCCAGAGATCTGACGTTTGGCATGCCCGCAGACTTAATTAGCCCGATTATTTCAAATTTAGACGGCAACTTGCCGCCTAAAAAAAGATTGCGGCTTGGGCCAGAGATTTGACGTTTGGCATGCCCGCAGACTTAATAAGCCCGATTTTTTCAAATTTAGACGGCAACTTGCCGCCTAAAAAAAGATAGCTGCTAGGGCCAAAGATCTGACGTTTGGCATGCCCGTAACTTGATAACCCAAAGATCTCAAATTTAGACGGCAACTTGCCGCCTAAGGAAAGATTGCGGCTTGGGCCAAAGATCTGACGTTTGGCATGCCTGCAGACTTAATTAGCCCGATTATTTCAAATTTAGACGGCAACTTGCCGCCTAAGAAAAGATTGCGGCTTGGGCCAGAGATCTGACGTTTGGCATGCCCGCAGACTTAATTAGCCCGATTATTTCAAATTTAGACGGCAACTTGCCGCCTAAGAAAAGATTGCGGCTTGGGCCAGAGATCTGACGTTGGGCATGCCCGTAGACTTAATGAGCCCGAAATATTCAAATTTAGACGGTAACTTGCCGCCTAAAAAGATTGCGGCTTGGGCCAGAGATCTGACGTTTGGCATGCCTGCAGACTTGATGAGCCCAAAGATATTAAATTTAGACGGCAACTTGCCGCCTAAGAAAAGATTGCGGCTTGGGCCAAAGATCTGACGTTTGGCATGCCCGTAGACTTAATGAGCCCGAAATATTCAAATTTAGACGGCAACTTGCCGCCTAAGAAAAGATTGCGGCTTGGGCCAGAGATCTGACGTTTGGCATGCCCGCAGACTTAATTAGCCCGAAAATTACAAATTTAGACGGCAACTTGCCGCCTAAGAAAAGATAGCTGCTAGGGCCAAAGATCTGACGTTTGGCATGCCCGTAGACTTAATTAGCCCGAAAATTACAAATTTAGACGGCAACTTGCCGCCTAAGAAAAGATAGCTGCTAGGGCCAAAGATCTGACGTTTGGCATGCCCGTAGACTCAATTAGCCCAAAGATATTAAATTTAGACGGTAACTTGCCGCCTAAGGAAAGATTACCGCTTGGGCCAAAGATCTGACGTTTGGCATGCCCGCAGACTTAATAAGCCCGATTATTTCAAATTTAGACGGCAACTTGCCGCCTTAGGAAAGATTACCGCTTGGGCCAAAGATCTGACGTTTGGCATGCCCGTAGACTTAATTAGCCCGAAAATTACAAATTTAGACGGCAACTTGCCGCCTAAGGAAAGATTGCGGCTTGGGCCAGAGATCTGACGTTTGGCATGCCCGTTGAGTTGATTACCCCAAAGATCTTAAATTTAGACGGCAACTTGCCGCCTGAGAAAAGATCACTGCTCGGGCCGGAGATCTGACGTTTGGCATGCCCGTAGACTTAATTACCCCGAAAATTACAAATTTAGACGGCAACTTGCCGCCTAAGGAAAGATAGCTGCTAGGGCCAAAGATCTGACGTTTGGCATGCCCGTAGACTCAATTAGCCCAAAGATATTAAATTTAGACGGCAACTTGCCGCCTAAGAAAAGATCACTGTTCGGGCCGGAGATCTGACGTTGAGCATGCCGGTAGACTCGATTACCCCGAATATTTCATATTTAGACGGCAATCTGCCGCCTAACGAATATTGTCGCTCGGGCCGATGATCTTACGTTGGGCATGCCTGTAGACTTGATTGGCCCGAAGACCTCCATTTTAGACGGCAATCTGCCGTCGGAGAAAAAATTTCCGCTTGGAGTTTAAAACTGACGTTCGACATGTCCGCGTATTAGTTGGTCCCGAAAACATCAATTTTAGACGGCAATCTGCCGCCTGAGAAAAAAATGCAGCTCGGGGTTTAAAACTGACGTTCGACATGTCCGCACATTAGTTGGTCCCGTAAACATCCATTTTAGACGGCAATCTGCCGTCTGAGAAAAAATTGCCGCATGGAGTTGTGATCTAACGCTTTTACTTGCTCAACCGAAGATATGTTAGATTTAGACGGGAAGTTGCCGCTTATGTGTTGGACCTACGTTTGAACCGGGGATTCAAAATTTTAAACGGAAAAATACCGTTTAAGATGAAAAACTAGGGCTTGACTTTTATCTCTACCCCTTAGGCGAAATGGTAGTTTGATTGGGCGGGCAGCCTCCGTTGTACACTTAGAGCTCTCGCTGAGAGGGGAAACCCAAGGTTTTAGACGGTACTGTACCGTCTACAGGAAGCTAGTGTCGTTAAACTGCCGATTTCTGACGTTAGGCATTGGGTTTTGTCTATGAGAAAAAAACTAAGTCCCTCTAGGGACTTAGTTTTTTTTTCGAGATTTGTCGCTGCCGCAACACCGACACTTTGATTTTGCTCAGCGGCGCTCGACCGATAAGCTTTTTAAAAGTGCGTACTCCTTTTACGGAAATGTAACACTTATGGCAAACGTCAGACCTGAAGAGCCACATGAGTAGAGCCCACAGTGGGGCAGTCACAAGAAGATAATCAGGTCAGACATGTCCTAGGGCTAAGTACAAATTGTTAAATGAACGAAAGAAGTAAGTGGGGGCTAAAAGGTGGATGGGCGGGGGTGAAAACCAAAGCTAAGATAGGAAAAAAATTGCTAGAAAATCATCAGTAGTGGCTAAATTTTTATAGAATTTTTCTATGTTACTACCTAATGAAAGGAAAATACTGGCTAAGTTTCAAGTTTCCGACGTGTGCCGTTAAGCTGCTATGAATTTTTCAAATTTTGCCAATTTCGGTCGGGGCGGTCAAAGTGGTCGCAGTTGAGAGAGTTAGATTTCGAAAAAAATCTATGTTAACAACACTGTTCAAACCTACAGGTGTGCAAAGTTTCCGATCTCCGGTCGGTCGGTAAGTAATTTTTAGGAAATCGTTAAATAGGTCCATTGGAATAACATTATGGAATCAGTGGCCGACCAAAAATCGGTCGATCTCTACCGGCTAAAGTCTCGTTAATTTTACAGCAGACAGATAACTTAGATTTGCATGACTAAGCAAAGTTTCAAGTGTCTGCGACGACTGGCCGCGAATCTAGAAATTCAAAACCAACACGAAAAGGAGAAGCAACTGACTTGGGTAAGTGTTGTGACAAGCGGCTAAGGTGGATGAGAGCCATAGTCAGCCATTAGGAACTAAACTAATGAGCCAGAATGGTCCCAAATGTCAATACGGGTTGGTAAATGACTAAATCTAGACACTGGGGGTTAAGAGGGGTATAGAAGGGGGTCACAACTAGTGCACAAATGAGAAAAAAATTCGCATAAAATCAATAGTTGTCACTAGATTTTTGCGAAAATCTCTCCATTTGACCGCCTGACATGGACGGACATTCTAACAAAGTTTCAGACTGCTATCGAGTCCCGTTTAGTTGTTATGGGTTTTTCCCAATTTTGCCAATTTCGGTCGGGCAGTCAAAGTGGTCGCAGTTGAGCGAGTTAGATTTGCAAAAAAACCTATGTTAGCAACACTGTTCAGACCTACAAGTGTGCAAAGTTTCAGATCTCTGGTCGGTCGATAAGTATTGTTTAGGAAAGTGTAAAATGGGTACATTGAAATAGCATTATAGAATCAGTGTCCGACCATAAATTGCTCGAAATCTACCGGCTAAAGTCTTGTCAATTTTACAGCAGGCAAATGACTTAGTTTGGCATGACTAAGCAAAGTTTCAAGTGTCTGCGACGACTGGCCGCGAATCTAGAAATTCAAAACCAACACGAAAAGGAGAAGCAACTGGCTTGGGTAAGTGTTGTGACAAGCGGCTAAGGTGGATGAGAGCCATAGTCAGCCATTAGGAACTAAACTAATGAGCCAGAATGGTCCCAAATGTCAATACGGGTTGGCGAATGACTAAATCAAGACACTGGGGATTAGGAGGGGTATAGAAGGGGGTCACAACTAGTGCACAAATGTGAAAAAAATTCGCATAAAATCAATAGTTGTCACTAGATTTTTGCGAAAATCTCTCCATTTGACCGCCTGACATGGACGGACATTCTAACAAAGTTTCAGACTGCTATCGAGTCCCGTTTAGTTGTTATGGGTTTTTCCAATTTTGCCAATTTCGGTCGGGCAGTCAAAGTGGTCGCAGTTGAGCGAGTTAGATTTGCAAAAAAACCTATGTTAGCAACACTGTTCAGACCTACAAGTGTGCAAAGTTTCAGATCTCTGGTCGGTTGGTAAGTATTGTTTAGGAAAGTGTAAAATCGGCACATTGAAATAGCATTATAGAATCAGTGTCCGACCATAAATCGCTCGATATCTACCGGCTAAAGTCTTGTTAATTTCACAGCAAGCAAATGACTTAGTTTGGCATGACTAGGCAAAGTTTCAAGTGTCTGCGACTACTGGCCGCAAATCCAAATAGCAGTATAGGCAGTATAGTATTGTATTGTATTGCTGTATATGGCTTACTACACGAGTGACGGCAAACGCACTCCCACATGGGAAACGCTCCGTGTTGAGCTAGTAGCTGTTGGCTGTGCCGAGCACTGCCGCAGCAAAAACTGTTAATATTCGGAAGCGTAAGCGTACGCCACATTAGGCACTTTCCGACACATGTAAGTTGCCACAACTTACCGTCGCTACTGATCTCAGTGTTAGGCTGACTTGATTACGCATAGATGACATTCAGACGAGACATGTTACCGGTGTCTAACCGCTTTGGCGGTACTGTTCGGTGCAGTCGCCGACTCACCGTGACAGTTTGTGATGTGCTATACGCTGAGCGATAGCCAAACAGATTGCATTTCGGACAGATTGTGTGGTGAAAGCGGGCTGTTACTGAGATAACGGCCGGAAGCGTGCGCGCAGACTGGCAAGTGCTATCCACAGTGACGGCACTCGCGCCGGTCTGAGCGTAGGCTTGCATCGAGCGCCTGTGTGCACTTAATGCTACCTGGTTGATTCTGCCAGTAGTCATATGCTTGTCTCAAAGATTAAGCCATGCATGTCTAAGTACATGCCGTATTAAGGCGAAACCGCGAATGGCTCATTAAATCAGTTACGGTTCCTTAGATGTTGACTGTCTACATGGATAACTGTGGTAATTCTAGAGCTAATACATGCACAAAAGCTTCGACCCTCGACGGAAGAAGCGCATTTATTAGAACAAGACCAATGGGTTCCCGGTTACACGGGGATCCTGTTTGTGGTGACTCTGGATAACTGTTGCTAATCGCATGGCCTATGTGCCGGCGATGAATCTTTCAAGTGTCTGCCTTATCAACTGTCGATGGTAGGTTATGCGCCTACCATGGTTGTAACGGGTAACGGGGAATCAGGGTTCGATTCCGGAGAGGGAGCCTGAGAAACGGCTACCACATCCAAGGAAGGCAGCAGGCACGCAAATTACCCAATCCCAGAACGGGGAGGTAGTGACGAAAAATAACAATACGGGACTCTTATGAGGCCCCGTAATTGGAATGAGAACAATCTAAATCCTTTAACGAGGATCTATTGGAGGGCAAGTCTGGTGCCAGCAGCCGCGGTAATTCCAGCTCCAATAGCGTATATTAAAGTTGTTGTGGTTAAAAAGCTCGTAGTTGGATCTCAGTTCGAGTCAGGCGGTCCACTTGCCAGTGGCTACTGCTTGACTGAACACTTTATCGAGTTGTCCTATGGTGCTCTTTACCGAGTGTCATAGGCGATCGGTACGTTTACTTTGAAAAAATTAGAGTGCTCAAAGCAGGCCAACGGCCCGAATAATGTTGCATGGAATAATGGAATAGGATCTCGGTTCTATTTTGTTGGTCTTCGGAATCTGAGGTAATGATTAAGAGGGACAGACGGGGGCATTCGTATTGCGGCGCTAGAGGTGAAATTCTTGGACCGTCGCAAGACGAACTAAAGCGAAAGCATTTGCCAAGAATGTTTTCATTAATCAAGAACGAAAGTTAGAGGTTCGAAGGCGATCAGATACCGCCCTAGTTCTAACCATAAACGATGCCAACCAGTAATCCGTCTGAGTTCCTTAAATGACTCGACGGGCGACTTCCGGGAAACCAAAGTTTTTCGGTTCCAGGGGAAGTATGGTTGCAAAGCTGAAACTTAAAGAAATTGACGGAAGGGCACCACCAGGAGTGGAGCCTGCGGCTTAATTTGACTCAACACGGGAAAACTCACCCGGCCCGGACACTGGAAGGATTGACAGATTGAGAGCTCTTTCTTGATTCAGTGGGTGGTGGTGCATGGCCGTTCTTAGTTGGTGGAGCGATTTGTCTGGTTAATTCCGATAACGAACGAGACTCTAGCCTACTAAATAGATCGTCGGCTTACAAACGCCGATGAGACTTCTTAGAGGGACAGGCGGCGATTCAGCCGCACGAAACAGAGCAATAACAGGTCTGTGATGCCCTTAGATGTCCGGGGCCGCACGCGCGCTACACTGAAGTGATCAGCGTGCATTCTCAGCCTACTCTGCCAAGAGTGGGAAACCCAATGAACCTTCTTCGTGATTGGGATAGGGGATTGTAATTATTCCCTTGAACGAGGAATTCCCAGTAAGCGCGAGTCATAAGCTCGCGTTGATTACGTCCCTGCCCTTTGTACACACCGCCCGTCGCTACTACCGATTGAATGTTTTAGTGAGGTCTTCAGACTGGCCGGCGCAGCTGCTCTCGTAGTGGCAGCGCTGTGTTTGGGAAGATGCCCAAACTTGAACATTTAGAGGAAGTAAAAGTCGTAACAAGGTTTCCGTAGGTGAACCTGCGGAAGGATCATTACCGATTGTTGTGTTGTGTTCGCGCACGTACACACAAGAGGCATAAACTGTCGAACGAAAGTCGCTCGCGTTTTACGCTCAGACACACGCGCGCGGCGCAAACACGCTATGGAGAGCTATTAACAACGGTAGCGGCAGCAGCTGAGTTCAAGTGATCGTTAGGCACTCTATATGAGTGCTTGAGCGACCAACACGATCACGCGCACACAAGTCATACTCTATCGCTGTCGCACGCCTAGTTCTTCGTGTTTGTGTCGTCGTCGTCGTCGTCGTTCGTCAACAATATACCCTTCTGTGGCGGGTGTCTAATCTACAGGCCTAACTAGTTACTTGGTGTCGCGTGCACCGAGTCAGGCAGTAGAGTGACAACAAGACTCATTGTTGCCGCTAGACTTAAAGATTATTCACCGTCAGAGTAATGCCTGCCATAGTCGGTATTGTGCCCCCATTAAATTGTGCATTTGTGCTATAATATACTTCTGTTGTTGTAAACTGAAATATAAGCACGACTGCAAACGGTGGATCACTCGGTTCGCTGGTCGATGAAGAACGCAGCTAGCTGCGATAAGCGGTGTGAAATGCAGGACACGCCGAGCACTTGATTTTTGAACGCATATTGCAGCCTCGGGTCTTTCCGGGGCTTCGTTTGTCTGAGGGTCGGTATGACATTGCACATCATTGTACAAGTCTGCTGCCTAAGCGCGATAGTC
>JAEMBT020000132.1:20000-26278 GCA_018873245.2 Archegozetes longisetosus
CCGGATGTCGGAAATCAATACTTCCGGTGAAATTTAAATTTAAAGTTTCTATATTGCGATTTTTAAGTATTTTGTGAGATTAAACAACCCAAATGAACACTATTCCGATAAACTGGGGGTTTTCGAGGTCGAGAAATCCATTTAAGCTGGTCCCAGGTGTCGAAAATCAATATTTACGAAGATAAAAAAAAATGTAAAATTTAAAGATTCCTGTTAGGTTAGGTTTTTTTTTTAATTTTTTTTTTTGATTAAATATAATTTTATTAATTTATCCCTTATACCGGATAACACAATAAGAGATTGATTAATTGTTTGCAAAAAAAAATAATTCATATTAAATCAAGAAATTGCTTGCTTTAAAACGAATTGATAATTCTAACTATTTAAATCTAAACTTAAATTCAAATATTTAAATTAATATACATTTTTACAAAAACTGAGAAAATGATTAAAAGCGTTGGCCTTTATCAACACATCGTGCGCTACTGGCCATTCATAGCCTTCGCTTTGTTAGGTTAGGTTAGGTTGAGTTAGGTTGGGTTTTTTTTTTTTTTTTTTTTTTTTTTTTTTTAGTTAGGTTTTTTTTATTGCAATTTGTTTTGCCCCATATTCCTATTACACTAATAGGGGGGCCCGATATTTACAAAATTTTAGATTTAATCAAGTTTATAATAATGAATTCAAAGGATAATTAATTATTTTTAAACAATAATTATAAAAATGCATGAAAATGTCTTTTCTGAAAAATTTTGTTCTTTCAGATATGTTCGAATGGGTTTCAGATAATATTCGATTAAATTCTGATCTTTCATTGTAGAACTTCCCGCAATTCAAAAGTCTGTGATCTGCATTATCTTCTTCTTCATTACAGAATTCACAGCACGGATTGTTTTTAATTTTCATTTTATAGTACAGATAGCCTTTAAAGACTCCATGGTTTGTTAGAATTTGCGTCAATTCAAATTTTTGCTCAAATCTCTTTGCTTTGATTCTATCTGCTATCGTTGGAAAGAATTTCTTTGTTTGTTCTCCTGTTTCTGATTCGGCCCATCTCTGCTCCCAAACAGATATATTATAGTTTCTGATTTGTTTCTTAATAGCCGATTGTGGTATTAAATCAAACATTATTCTATTGTGGCTTATCGCTGCTTCTTTTGCGATTCGTTTCGTTTCGATTATTCTGTCTGACATATCATCACTGTTATAGTGTTCGAATTGGAAACCTCTTTTGATTGCATTTAACATTTGTTCACGAATATTAAAAACGGTTATATCTTTGGTGTAGCGATTGTTTAGGGTAGAAAGTAATATATTATTATCGGTTGAAATAGTAAATTTTGTTGGAGAATAGTTATCTAATATTAAAGCAAAAGCAGATTGAAGCGCAACGAGTTTTGTCTGCAGATGCGTACAATAGTTTGCAGATTTCAGTTTTTTGCAATACCTTCTGATGTCACCATTCCATATTATAAATGCCGAGCCGATGTTTTCAGAAACTCTTGCAGAAGATATCGTCAAAATATTGTTTGAGATTTCATTCGACGTTTCAATTTTTATTGTTTGAGAGGGTGTCGCTGCTCAACTATTATTTGAGTGTTCTGATAGTTATCCAAATCCAGTGCCGAAGCATCAAGGTATTCAGAAACCAGCTCATTGCTGATTCCTTTCCTTATATAATAATCGACTGCTCTCCCCTTCAGATATAAGTCAATCGGCATTAAATTGCAGATGACATCACAAGCATTGAATGATACTGAACGGTATGCTCTGCAGATTCTTAGGCCAACTCTGCGTTGTATTGCTCTTAAATAGTTTTTATTATACTCGTACTTAAGCGATTCGGCCCAGACTGAGATTCCGTAGCTGATTTTAGGAAGTATGCATCCTTTGTAAATGATGTCCAGAGCCTAGTATTCAGACCATATTTGTTTCGGGCAAAGGCCAACAAATTATTAATTAGTTTTGATACTTTAGATTTTATATATTTATTATGCTGTTTGAAGGTTAGATTTTTGTCAATAATAATCCCGAGATATTTTATCGTATCGCAGATCTGAAGAGTTTGGTCCTGAAACTTAAGTGATAGTGGAGTGAGTTTCTGACGTCTGGTAAAGATAATAGTCTGAGTTCTGCTCGAATTAAATATTAATTTATTATTTTCTGCCCACTTTTCTATTCTTTTGAGGGTATGATTGGTTTTTAATTCGAGTTCTTCTGCCGTTTCTGCGTAAACAACTAAATTAGTGTCATCAGCAAATCCTACGATTTTCTGATCCTCAGTATTGGCGATTTGGAATATATCGTCGTAGCTGATATTCCAAAGGCCAGGTCCGCAAGCAGAGCCCTGCGGACAGCCTTTCGTTAATTGCTTTTCGGCAGATTCTCCACAGATATTCAGTTTTGCTGATCTTTGATTTAGGTATGATTGTAATAATTGATATAAGTTTTTCGGACAATATTTATTTTTGAGCTGATATAGTATTTTGGTCCACAAACAGTTGTCAAATGCACCGCTTATATCAAATGATATCAGAGCCACAAATCCTTTTTTGCTGAGTCCATCTCTAATGAATTTTAAGGTGTTATGTATTGCGTCTTCAGTAGTCGTGTTTGTTGTGAATCCGAATTGCTGTTGATTTAATAAATTTCTGCTATTCAGGTGATAATTGATTCGGTTTATCACGAGCTTCTCTAATATTTTTCCAAAAACATTTATTAAACTGATTGGTCGATAAGATTTTGGGTCTCTATAATCATTTTTCCTGCTTTCGGTATCAGCTTTATAATTGTTTGCTTCCATTTTTTGGAAAGTGATGCAGATGTAGGCATTTGTTGTACAGAAGTTTTAGAAACTCTGGAGATGCCTGATGAATGTTTTGTATAATATCTGCAGTAATTGAGTCTGGTCCAGGAGCTTTACTTTTGTTTTGCTGATTGACTATAGCTGATATCTCTTCTGTAGTAAAGTGAATATCGTTATCAGTTTCAGGAGGCGACAAAGATTCATTTCTGATTAAGATATGATATTCATTATCTGTATTTGGATTATCATCGGGAAAAAGCTTTATCAGAAATTCTTCTGCAATGAGATTTTTATTCAGAATAAGGTTTCCATCATCGGTCAACAGTTCAGAGGGTTCGGTAGTATTGAATCTGTTTTTCGCGATTTTATAAGGGATGCCCCATGGATTCCCTCTACTGTCTTCTGCCACGAACTCGTTCCAGGCTTTGACCTTTGCTGCAAATATCTCCGATTTATACTTTCCTCTAAAGAGATTATATGTTCGGATCAATTCATTCCTTATTTCAGACCTACAGCGCTGGAACCTTCTTCTGGCTCTATTCAGTTCTTGTTTTAATGTTTGTAGTTCACGGCTCCACCATTTATTAGGTGTTTTGTTTGAGTGTTTAATTTTCGGAATTGTTAGATCGCAAATTTTTCGCAATTCATAGTCGAACTGATTTATCAATGAGTCTAAACTTTCTGCACTTCTGATTGAGGATAATTTCTTTTGGAATAATTTTAATTTCGGAGTTATTTTATGATTAAATACTTTCCAGTCTGCTAGTTTGGTATTAAATATCTTGGTTGTTTCTGGTGGACCGATGTTGGCCTTATCTGATATTTCAAAATATATATAGTTATGGTCTGAGAGTGAGTCAGTGTCTAATATCTGCCAATTTTTAACTTTTGCTGTTAGACTACTAGAGATGAGGGTGAGATCAATATTACTTTTATACATAGGTGTCTGATATGTGTAGTTTCCGGTGTGGTTGTTATTAACAATAAAAAAGTCATTTTCAGAGATAAAGTCCAGAACTGCTTCTCCTCTGCTGTCGTTATTTGAGTCAAACCAGGTATCTGAATGTGCATTAGTGTCAGAGCATAAAATTATTCTAGTCGATGTTCTTTCAATTGCTGTTTTAATAATTGAGAGGTCAGAGTTGATATCAGTTGATGGTCTGAGATATGCATTTATTAGTGTCAGATCTTCTTTTTCTGTAGAAATGATAACAGTATTCATAAAATCTTTGGTGAATGTCTGAATTTTAATCGGTTTGAGATACTTGTTTGTTATTATTATTGCCGAAGTCGGAGATGAGCTATTTCTGTCGTAGAATATTTGGTAACTGATAGGAAATCCAGTGATTCGATTATTGCAGATATAAGGCTCTTGCATAAAAATGATGTCTATATTCTTTTCAAAGATTAATTGTGTTAGTGGTGCGATTGAGTGTTTAGAGTGCTGTAAATTGATTTGAATACATCTGATAACTGGGCTTATGCTGTTATTCATAGTTAATTTTCATTATTATTTTTGTTTTCATTTGTTGAAAAGTATCACACTTTAGGTTGGGTTAGGTTAGGTTGGGTTGGGTTGTGTTAGGTTGGGTTAGGTTAGGTTAGGTTGGGTTGGGTTAGGTTGGGTTGTGTTAGGTTAGGTTAGGTTAGGTTAAATCTAGTTTATTGGAAAATTGTTCATTTGATTTGTTTAACCTCACAAAACACTTAAAAATCGTAATATACATAGATAATTTAAAATTCAAATTTCACCGGAAGTATTGATTTACGACATCCGGGACTTGCTTAAATGGATTCCTCGACCTCAAAACCCCTGTTGGGCTCGATTTTATTAAGATTTCAGGGGTGGCGTATTCTAATGTATCCCCCTGTAATCTTAAAAATTGCACAATTGTTACTAAAGGAAAAAGTTTGTTGAATTCTACAGTTCAGTATCTTTTTTTTTTTAGTATAAATTGCTTCAATTTTAGGATTATTTAAAAGTATTATTGAAGATTTTTGAAGGAAAGAACTAACTAAAGATGTAGAACCAATTTATACTATCACTAACACAAATTTAAAAAGTTGGCACAAACTAACTAATCACTTGTAGAGAAAAGAATAGAGAAGATGCTGCCGTAAAAGCGCTGAACTATCGGTGCGAGTAACGAGCAAAAAATTTGTAAAAAATATTTCTACTACAAGCCTATAGGAAAATTCAATGGACTGATTTTGCGCTTTGCTAAAAAATACTTGTCGACCGACCGACCAAAGATCTAAAACTTTGCACATTTTGTGAGTATAAACATAGTGTTGCTAACATAGATTTTTTTTCAAATATAACTCGCTTAACTGCGATCGCTCCAATCGAGATTGACAAAATTTGAAAATTTCTTAGCAGCTAAACGGGACACGTCTGAAACTCGAAACTTGGCCATTATGTTCCTTTTATCGGATGGTCAAATAGAAGAATATTTACAAAAATTTAGTGACCACTGATAATTTTCTAGCAATTTTATTTTTTTTCTATCTTAGGTTTAGTTTTGCCCCCTCTATCCCCCTCTTAACCCCCAGTACCTTGATTTGGTCATTTGACAATTTGCATTGACTTTCGAGACCATTCTGGTTCATTAGTTCAGTTCTAAATGGCTCACTATAGGCAACATCCACCTCAGCCGCCAGTGTTCACGACGCAATTCCTGCCTTAAAAGTACTAAAATCTCTTAAATTGTGTGATTTCATAAAAATAGAGGATGAAATCGAATAAAACTAGCTAAAAAGTGTTCCTGATTCAGTCTTGTGTGTGTGCATTATTCATTAGTGCTATATTTTCATGTTTTAAGCTTTTATATATTCCAGACTTAAAGTTTACAGTATTACAATAAGATCTCTGTAAGTTAAACACATTCGGGAACGGTAAATCTTATTTAATTTATAGAAGTGTTCAAGCATAGAGGTTTTATTGTAACCTTAAAATTTGGACTATTTCAAGCGCTTGTTTTCCTTAAGAGCTTAAGTACCTATATTATAAAGTCCATAAACATCACAGTGGATGCTTAATGTAACCGACCTTATGATGTAGACACTAAGCACTTTTCGCCAGATTTTAAGATTACAATAAAACCTCTAGAACTGGAACACTTCTGTAAATTAAGTAAGATTTACCGTTACCGAATGTGTTCAACTTACAGAGATTTAACTGTAATCTTAAAATTGCGCAATTGTTACTAAAGGAAAAGTTTGTTGAATCTACAATTCAGCATCTTTTTAGTATAAATTGCTTTAATTTTAAGATTATTTGAAAGTTTTATCGAAGATTTCTGAAGGAAAGAACTAAAGATGCAGAACCATTTATACTATCACTAACACAAATTTAAAAGGCAACAAACTAACTAAATCGTACCAGAGAATGAATAGAGAAGATGCTACCGTAAAAGCGCTGAACTATCAGTGCGAGTAACGCGCAACGAATTCGTAACAAATATTTCTAGTACAA
>JAEMBT020000048.1:0-15000 GCA_018873245.2 Archegozetes longisetosus
GGTTGGTTTTGGATTTCTAGATTCGCGACCAGTAGTCGCACACACTCTGAAACTTTGCCAAGTCATTCCAAACTAAGTTATCTGTCTGCTAAAAATTGACAAGACTTTAGCCGTAGATATCGAGAGTGATTTATGGTCGCACACTGGATCCCCAAATGCTATTTCAATGGACTGATTTTTGCACTTTCCTAAAAAAAATACTTACCAACCGACTAGAGATCTGAAACTTTGCACACTTGTAGGTCTGAACAGTGTTGCTCATAGGTTTTTTGCAAATCTTAATCCCTGCTCGACCACTTTGACCGGCCCGACCGAAATTAGCAAAATTTGAAAATTCATAGCATGCAAACGAGACTCGTCGGTAACTCGAAACTTGGTCAGAATGTCCAGTCCATCAGGCGGTCAAATAGAAAAATGTTCGCAAAAATCTAGAGACAACTACTGATTTTGTACGAACTTTTTTCCATTTTGACACTAGTTTTGGGCCCCTCCCATCCCCCCTCTTAACCCCTACTGCCTTGATTTGGTCATTTGACAATTCGTATTCACTTTTGGGACCATCCTGATTGGTTTATTTTGCTCTAAATGGCTCGCTGTGGGCCCCACTCATGTGAGCCGAAAGGGCTGAAAAACTTTCAAAGTATGTGGAAAGTTTGTTCGGAATTGTCAAAAAGTATATATATGAGTAGTACTGTTCAGTACTAGTAGTAGCAGTATAAGCAGTATAGTATTGTATTGTATTGCTGTATATGGCTTACTACACGAGTGACGGCAAACGCACTCCCACATGGGAAACGCTCCGTGTTGAGCTAGTAGCTGTTGGCTGTGCCGAGCACTGCCGCAGCAAAAACTGTTAATATTCGGAAGCGTAAGCGTACGCCACATTAGGCACTTTCCGACACATGTAAGTTGCCGCCGCAACTTACCGTCGCTACTGATCTGAGTGTTAGGCTGACTTGATTACGCATAGATCACATTCAGACGAGACATGTTACCGGTGTCTAACCGCTTTGGCGGTACTGTTCGGTGCAGTCGCCGACTCACCGTGACAGTTTGTGATGTGCTATACGCTGAGCGATAGCCAAACAAATTGCATTTCGGACAGATTGTGTGGTGAAAGAGCGGGCTGTTACTGAGATAACAGCCGGAAGCGTGCGCGCAGACTGGCAAGTGCTATCCACAGTGACGGCACTCGCGCCGGTCTGAGCGTAGGCTTGCATCGAGCGCCTGTGTGCACTTAATGCTACCTGGTTGATTCTGCCAGTAGTCATATGCTTGTCTCAAAGATTAAGCCATGCATGTCTAAGTACATGCCGTATTAAGGCGAAACCGCGAATGGCTCATTAAATCAGTTACGGTTCCTTAGATGTTGACTGTCTACATGGATAACTGTGGTAATTCTAGAGCTAATACATGCACAAAAGCTTCGACCCTCGACGGAAGAAGCGCATTTATTAGAACAAGACCAATGGGTTCCCGGTTACACGGGGATCCTCTTTGTGGTGACTCTGGATAACTGTTGCTAATCGCATGGCCTATGTGCCGGCGATGAATCTTTCAAGTGTCTGCCTTATCAACTGTCGATGGTAGGTTATGCGCCTACCATGGTTGTAACGGGTAACGGGGAATCAGGGTTCGATTCCTTTAATCCTATTTATTGATTCATTTTCAGAGACAAAAGATGCGATCCCTGTACTTATACAACACTCAAAGGTACGATAGAGTACAGAAAAGAATTAATTGGATTAACAATTATAAAAAGTAAGCTATACACAAAACTTAGAAGAAAAGCAATAAATATGCTACAATTATCGAAAAGATTATACACAAAATTAACAGTTAACATATATCGTCCATTATCAGACGTTTGTTGAGACTGATCAAAGTATAGGCGCCATCTCTGGAAGAAGCTGCCGTTTGATGTGATGTGATCAGCGGGACGGGAATGATGGCAGGCCACTATTGGCTCCCAGCACCGCATCCTTCAATCGAAGAATACCGGACTACCAACAGATTTCTGCATCATTTCTCCGCTTCAATCAGCAGTGGAATTCATTGTGGTTATGGCGGTTAAAAATTGCATGAAGGCTCTCGCAGTTCCCGAAGTACAAAATATGTCCTGCAAGTCTGAAAGTTCCGAGATATTTCGGCCGATCACGATAGCGAGCTTTCGTCTGTCCTCCCCATACCGTGCACACGCAAAAGCCTATGAGGCACGTCATCAATTGATCCACAATGTTGGCAGTATGGATCAGCTCTGGTTTTAAAGCGGTGCAAATATGCATTAAAGTCTCCGTGCCCGCTTATATATTGAGTGGAGAGAGGACCAGGAACGAAATGAACAGCCTTCATTCGGTCATTGATTGATGGGAAATAGCCAAAGGTCAACCTCCCGTTTTCGGCGTTCACCCAAAGATGATTCCAGTCATTAGTCGCCTCATCTCTAATAGCTCGTTTAACCGTGCTAAGAGCTACTGTATCATTGGATCTTAAAATTGTGGAACTTGTCGCAACTCTACGATACGGGTGTTCGTTTTCAAAGTATGGGATCCTCCTTTCAATTACTTCGAATGGAATATTGGATATGTACTTCGGTTTATAATTATGCGCTGATGGTTCCCGGCCTAGGTTTGCATAATAATTGGTTGCCACCTGTTCAATTCGTATCAATATTGGAGTCAGTCCCGTGATGGCCCACAGAGCCTCGTGTGATGTCGTTCGAAAAGCCCGGGATATTCGCAAGTTTGCTGTTCTCTGCGCTGTCTTCAGCCGACGGGAATTGTGTGCTAACGTTGCTCGGCCAGCCCAGACCGGTGCGGCATACGTAATTGCCGGCTCAATAGCACCCAGCCATATTGCGCTCATGGTTTTGGAACCCATTCCCCAATTTGTTCGGCATACAGTCGCGAATCGATTTACTGCAGTAATAGCTTTGTGTGTGATCTCCCGAATATGCGAAGTGAAACTCAGATGGCGGTCTATTACGACACCCAGATATCTAATTTCGTTGAAGAAATCAATCCGCTCCGAGCCAAGCCGAATATCTTTGGTTGCATCTCCGAACCTCTACCGATGTTCAAGATCTGGGATTTCCGGGCATTGAATCGAAGATTTACTGACTGGCTCCAGCGGTAGATACTATCCATCGCTATGTTCGCCCTATCAGCTGCAACTTTAGCGCTCGCTCCACACACGATTATCAACGCGTCATCTGCGTAGGCCTGTGGATATGTATGTGATGGAAAATCGAGTTTCAAGAGTGCATCATACAGTACGTTCCAGAAGACTGGCCCTGATGGCGAACCTTGCATGCACCCTTGCGTTGCTGTTCGCGAAATCCTGACTGATTCCGACTCCACTATGACGCTCCTCTCGTGGAAATAGTGTTGTGCGAGACGATAAAGATTCGTTGGACAATTCTTCCGCTTGAGCGCCGCAAGTATATGGGGCCATTTCGCACTATCGAAAGCGCTGTCAATGTCCAAGGAGATGAGTAAAACGCACCATCCTCTCTGGCGATAATCAGACGCAATTTCTAGAGCGTTAAGAATAGCATCGGTGGTGGACTTTTGCGGAACAAAACCATATTGTCGATCGCTCATTAGTTTATTGGTGTAAAGATGCCATTGAATACGCCGTATGAGGAGTGAGTCAAGCGCTTTGCCTATTGTCGGTAATAAGCATATCGGCCTATATGCTTTGTGCGTTTCAATACTCACCGAATTCGCTTTTGGGATGAATTTAATTAACGCCACTTTGAATGGTCTCGGGAAGCAGCCCAGAGCAAGACATTTGTTAAATAACGCAGTGATCTCCGATATTAATACAAGTGCGATTTTCCTCAAAATAGGCGCTGTAATGAGATCGCTTCCGGGAGATTTTTTAGTTTTCATGCGGAGGATGGTTTCTTGTACTTCGGATTGAGAAAAAGGGAGATCATCCGGAATTTGAGGAGGCATCACTACTTCAGCGCGGCAGTGGGTTAGCTCGGCAGTATCTTCCTCGATGTTATCCGTCGGAAAATACTGTTCCAACAACGTCTCCATTGTTCCGAGTTCAGTTGTCGTAAATTCGCCATCCGGTCTACGAATGGGCTTAAATGGCGCAATCTTCTGGGTCTTTGAAGAGAGCATTCGATATATACATCCCCATGGATCCCTTTCAGTGTCCACAACGCAGAATGCTCGGAACCATTGGGTCTTGGCAGACATGATAGCTGACTTGTATCGATGGAATTCGTCTAAATATGAAGTGCGACACTCCGCGTATATGTCAAGACGCCGATTCATTCGTCGGCGAAGTCTGTTGACTAGTCTACGATGATTGGAAAGTTGCGGTGTCCACCAACTAACGGAAAATTTGGATGGGCGTGATCGAGGGATCGTTCTGTTGGCAATGCGTTTGATGTTGTTCATGTATAAATCGGTGACTGCCTCTATATCTGACGACGATTCTGCTTGTTCAATTGCCTGTTGAAGAACTGGTTTAAACTGTTCAAGTTCCTCAGCGAAGGTGGACCAATTAGCTCTCGCTATGCAGAACTTACGGGAATGCGTCTTCATATTGACTGGTGTGGCAGAGAGAGCTATTTCAAATTGTATGTATCGATGGTCGCTCAATGTTACTTCGTCTAGGACTTTCCAATCAAAGACCAGGGGGGCCAGCCGTGGTGTTATGATGGTTATATCAATTGTGCTCTTCCCGATATCAGCCGGGTGAACATATGTGGGTTCTTCAGAATCGTTCAGAATGAGGAGGTTCTGCGAAGCGATGAAGTCATTCAAGTCTCTGCCACGGTTATCTTCCTCCCTGCTTCCCCAAGCAGGAGAGTAAGCATTTGTGTCGATACCAAGGCATACCTTTCGATGATCCGGCATGTTCAGTAATGTCGCAATTCTACTGATGTCATCTGCATTCGACTGATTATGGCGCGGCTTCCCAACATGGTAGGCAGATACAAAGGTGATGGATTCGCTATTAGAAGAGATGGTAGCAGCGCAAAAGTCTCTATCAGATATGTTCTGATGAAAATACATCGACAGAGAGTTATTTCTAACCGCAATGGCAGCCCGAGGATGTTCACCTTCGGAACATGTCCGGAGACCAGGAAGATTGGTACATTTGGTCCCGTATGTACTGGGCTCTTGTATTATCAGTACATCCCATTGTCTTACAGCAGCCAGACGAGCGAGTTGTTCAGAGGCGGCTTTGGACTTTCCGAGGTTGATTTGCACTACTCTGATAGCAGATGGACAGCGATGACTACGTTGGTCTTTAACAGCCATAGTCCGTTCGATTGAATTCGCTCAGACGGTAATGATAGAGTGATGGACAATCAGAAGAGAAGGCGTTATGGTTTACGTCGATTTTTGCTTTCGGATTTCTCATATTCTCTGTGGTGCAGTTTACACATTTTGCGTTGGTCGGGTCATCTTTGAAGGGACAGTTGGTGTATTTATGTTCAGCCCCACACTGACTACAGGCCAGTTTGTGCTGACATTTCTCAGTGGTGCCATTGGGGAGTTTGCGGCTGGATCGGTGACCCAATGAACAGCAATTGAAACACCGTGTGACGAGAATGTGGTCTTCAACCCTCAACATGTTCCAATTGTATCTCACACGTTTCAATTTGACGAGAAGTCGTCGGAGCTCGGGCGGTACTTCGATGATTATATTTCGCGTATTGTCCCTATTTCTTTTGTGCAAAACAAATCGAACGGCTGTCCTAAAGCGTGGAAAGTCAGTATACGTTGAGCTGATTTCAACATTCTGTTTATGTATGGTTTCAATTATGTCTTCATCAGAGTCGTGTTCCGGGATATCATAGATTATTATTCGTGGATTTCTTTTGCGTGGTTCGCGGACTTCATAAACAGCTGAAAATGCTCGGTCTTTTATGAGCCTATCTTTGATCCGCTCCATGTCCTCCTCCTTGTCAAGAGCAATAATCACTTGACCATCTTTAGCCGCACGGAAGCGAGTGACTCCTATTCCAAGCTGTATGGGGTTAACGAGGGATACGACATCGGAACGTGTAGCCATGGACTGTTGCTTGTTTTTTGGCTTAACAATAATCGGATGGTCTGAAGATCGTGATAGAGATTTCGTCGGTTTCTTTTTGTAATGGAGGCAAAGCTCGGTGAAGATATATCAAACTGCTGTGAACCAGTGTTATTAGACGACATTGAATGGCCGGTGAAAGACTGTATGGCTGGAAGTATCTGTTCGGCAAGACACTTCTCAATAGTTTGGATTGATCGGCTGTGTTGACAAATAAGGTTCTCTGTAGTCTGCAACTTTGCAGCAGTAATGGCATGCATTTTTGCTATATCATTGGCCAACGATATAGCTCGCTCGAAGAATAAACGACATCGATCAAGATCGCTGGCACGTATGCGTTGTCTGTTGATATTATCGAAAAATTCGCCGAACTCTTCCTGCAGGCTCTCTTGCTTTTCTACGAGAGCAACCTCTATCTGGTCGTTAGATGGCATCGAGAGGTTCAAAGATTGTCGATGTGTTGATGCTTCGCCAGATGGTGAGTTGAACGACATGCGCTCGTCATCAGACACCATATCCGTAGGTGTTAACTTTGAACTTACCGAGTATGCGCAGTTCAGTTGACTTTCAAAACCTGTCAGGAACAGACGTACAAATTTAATAGAAAAAATATGAAAACACAACAAAACAGCACAATATGAGAGCAAAAACATGCGACTGCACTCGTTGAAAGCTGAAAGCTGAGGGTTCGATTCCGGAGAGGGAGCCTGAGAAACGGCTACCACATCCAAGGAAGGCAGCAGGCACGCAAATTACCCAATCCCAGAACGGGGAGGTAGTGACGAAAATAACAATACGGGACTCTTATGAGGCCCCGTAATTGAATGAGAACAATCTAAATCCTTTAACGAGGATCTATTGGAGGGCAAGTCTGGTGCCAGCAGCCGCGGTAATTCCAGCTCCAATAGCGTATATTAAAGTTGTTGTGGTTAAAAAGCTCGTAGTTGGATCTCAGTTCGAGTCAGGCGGTCCACTTGCCAGTGGCTACTGCTTGACTGAACACTTTATCGAGTTGTCCTATGGTGCTCTTTACCGAGTGTCATAGGCGATCGGTACGTTTACTTTGAAAAATTAGAGTGCTCAAAGCAGGCCAACGGCCCGAATAATGTTGCATGGAATAATGGAATAGGATCTCGGTTCTATTTTGTTGGTCTTCGGAATCTGAGGTAATGATTAAGAGGGACAGACGGGGGCATTCGTATTGCGGCGCTAGAGGTGAAATTCTTGGACCGTCGCAAGACGAACTAAAGCGAAAGCATTTGCCAAGAATGTTTTCATTAATCAAGAACGAAAGTTAGAGGTTCGAAGGCGATCAGATACCGCCCTAGTTCTAACCATAAACGATGCCAACCAGTAATCCGTCTGAGTTCCTTAAATGACTCGACGGGCGACTTCCGGGAAACCAAAGTTTTCGGTTCCAGGGAAGTATGGTTGCAAAGCTGAAACTTAAATGTTATGGCTTTGTAATCATCATATGGAGGACAGATAATGCTTTGTAAGCCAATGGTCTAGTTACCATATGTTGCTGGAGGATGGATTTGTTTATTCTTTAAACTTAACTCACTGTCAAGCTAACATTAACTGAGTTAATTGCTCAGTTTCTTATATAGTAGAACCCTCCTCTGTCGGTTGACAAAAGGTACAGGGTGTATATAAGTTAGCTTTGACAAATGAGATTCATCCTCATCAAAAGGCAGGCTTCGGCGAGACAACCCTATATGGATCTCGTTACACGATGGAGCAGCAGTTAGTAAGCGGTCGTAGTTTCTGTAGAAAGCGATCGGACTTTTTGGTAAGCCTTTTCGTTCATGCCCTCCGAGCTGGCGATTCGGTGTGAAAGTTCCTGCTCAGTGGATAGGTGGGCGTCACGTGCCGTGTCCCGTTACTCCCTTCAGGTAAGCTCTGAGTCTTTTAGCTGAGCTCCTGTTGTGGAAACCAACACCTATTCTCACAGAGACTGGGTATCAGTCAGTTCGAAATTCGATAGAGTAAGTGAAAACCCATCACCAAGTCTCTATCGTTCCTTCTCTCCCATTGGCAACGGCTACCAAAGTGTGGAGTTTCGAGAAGGCTGTTGCTCCCTGTGTTTGGGCTGACTCCCCACTCACAGGGTATTAATTATCGTTGCAGAAACTAAAGGAAATAGCGGCAAGGATGCGCCAGGCTTGCATCCAAAATCTGGCAACGATATTGCTTTAGTCGCACGCCCGCATGAGATTTTCTCCATTCCAGATGAGAGAAATCTACATCATGTATGTACACAGCCGCACTGTTGTGAGACTTTTGAATCACACAGTCTGCTCAAACGACATCTTGAGCGAGTGCATCGGGTCAAGATCAAATCTTACCTTTGCACGAAATGTGAGAGGCTCTTGAAACCTTCTCAGGAGGCAGGCAGCACGTCCTAAGGTATTGTTCAGTCAATACAGGTGAAGGGAGTGGCAATAACACCGTGCCGCTCACTCAGAGTAGACCAGTCGAGGATTCTGCTGTGAAGCCCAGTGCACAAGCTGAACCCGACTTGCAATGGGAGTTGACTGACATGGCCGGAAACGACTCGTGTGGTGAGGGACCTGACAAGGACTTAATCCGCACAGTCGGGATGAGCTCGGATGATCCTGAAATTATGGATCTTTTCGGCTTATCTGAAGGTACTGTTTCGATTCGCGTCTTGGAGGGAGCTCACGTGGCGGAACGTGAACAGGACCGGCGAGTCTCTGATAACGAGTACTCTGTCCCTGCTAAGGGAGCTGCTCGACGTTGTGCCGAGCTATCTGGCTCATACGATGAGTCGGATATGGTTGTGGGCACCGGGAGATCCGACGTGGCTGGGGGAAGCTCCGGTTACGTCAGAAGGAACGGTGTTCCTACGACCACGATTGTTCTGGCGGTTGAGGAAGAGGGTAGTCGGGAGGACTACAAGGGGACAAAAAGACCTCAGGTCCCCGGAGCCGGTCAGTCCCAAGCCGAGCCTGCGGCGGAGCGAACTTTGGCTGTACTTTGTGCGGCAAAGATTTCTTCTCCAGCCGTGGGTTGGGTGTGCACACTCGGTCTCAGCACAGAGACGAGTGGAACCGCCAGAAGGAGCTCCGCATTCAAGATCATAAGCCTCGGAACATCTGGACAGAGGAAGAGCTTATGAGGCTTGCCGAAAATGTTCATGGACTGTCATGGAGTGAACGACGAGACAAGATGGCTAGTCTTCTCCCTTTATTTCCGGACGGAACCAAAATAGCATTGACCGGGCCTGTTACGACCCGGGCTATAAACGTGCTGTGGAGGTTCTGAATCGGAGGTTGGCGCAGGCCAAACCAGTGGCTTCGCACCAGGGTCTTACCCTGAGACCGGCGGCATGGGCTCATCCAACGATGGGTCCGGTGTGACTGAGGACGAAGGGGATAACGCCGACATTTTCAAACACCATCTTGAAGGTTTGCTCTTCGAGATCTCACTTGGAGAAGCTTCGGCTTTCTCGGATGTGTTGCGAAAATTGATCAATGGTGGGGGCACCTTAGATTCACTTCTAGAAGCTCTCACCGATCTAATGCCACCTAAACCCACTAGCAAAAGACCGTTAGTGGAGGAAGGAGAGATGACCGTCCTAAACCGTCTAGGAAGCGTGTTATTCTCGAAAGAGGTCAGAGACCACATAAATCCGCGAATGAACGTTGTAGAACGCATGTCAGTTCTGCCCGGTTACGGAGGCAGAGCGACATTAAAGCTCGTATGCTGCGCATCAGCAAATGTGGAAGAAGTCCAAGGGGACTCTCTGGCAATATCTTGAAACTGGTTTTCCGGGAAAAGTTAAAGTGTCACTGGACGCAGCCACCCAGTACTGGAAAGCCTATTTCGAGAAACCGAGCGTGACTGACAATCAGTTACCCATGAGTCTGGGAGATGGGAGTGGGGTCTGGAGGCCACTCTCTGAGGAAGAAGTCACAGAGGCAATCAGGAAACAGAGAGGCAAAGCGGTGGGTCCTGACGAGGTGGATTATTTCCAACTCAGAGGGGTCCCCATCAACTGCGTACTCGCTTTCCTGAACGCGTGTATGTGGCACAAGACTGTCCCCGAACGCCTCAAAAAGAACAGGACAGTCTTAATACCTAAGAAAGGCGAATCTTCCGACCCAGCGGACTATCGTCCGATTACTGTCGGCTCGACCATTGTCAGAGTGTTGCACTGTGTTCTCGCTTCACGTTTATCGTCTGTTTTGCGCTTTCACCATACGCAGAGAGGCTTTGTTAAAGCGGATGGCTGTCTAGAGAATGTAACGCTTCTCGATTGGGTCATTCGGAACACTTGCCGCCGTAATAAGCGTCTATACATACTCCTGTTAGACATAGCGAAGGCCTTTGATACCGTGTCCAGGCATAGTATAATTAGGTCTTGCAAGTGTTTTGGCCTGCATAGAGACATGACCCAGTACATAGACAATGTGATGACAGGCAGCTCCACGAGGCTAAACATTGGGGGCGAGCTGTCTGAGGAAGAGATCATGATGACGGTTGGCGTTAAGCAGGGAGACCCACTATCCCCGCTTCTCTTCAATATGGTCATGGATGAGCTCTTGAGAACTCTGCCAACCAATATCGGCATCGATATTGGGGACGGGCATAAGGTGTGTAGTCAAGCATTCGCGGATGATTTGGCCCTAGAGGCTGAATCAGAGGACGAAATGAATGCGTTGATCAAATTCTGTGTGGACTTTTAGAGAGGAAGGGCATGTCAATCAATCCTTCTAAGTGTGTTCTGATGTGTCGGATCTCGGCCCCCGGGCTACAGATTAGTGCACTGAGGAAAACACATAAAATTAGAATTAACGGTAGCGAACTCCAGATGCATATTTAATCAGAGTGATCTGTTTAAATATCTGGGTATTCAGTTCAACCCTAACGGGAAACTATCACCATGTGTAGCAACGGTGAGACGGAAGCTAGGCTGGATAGAATCAGCCCCGCTTAAGCCCGAACAGAAGCTGTACTTCGTGAGACAGCACCTGATCCCAAGCATCCTGCACGAAGCAGTCCTTGGCAGGATAAATGCTAGGCTGCTGGAACAGTGGGACGCTGAGATCAGGGACTTTGTGAAGCGATGTTGCTACTTGCCTCGATGGTCGATAGATGGACTATTTTACATGCCTGTCAATAAGGGCGGGTTGGGCATAACGAATCTTCGATTCGCTGTGCCGCAGATGCTACTGACAAGGATTGATAAATTGGGGAGGAGTGACAATCCGATGATCCTACAATGGCTGAGGACGGAAGAATGCCGAACCTTGAAGCGCAAGCTTCATGCTCTGTTGAACGTAGCCTATAAAGATCAGACTTATCTCCTCACGTCGGCGCAAGCGGCGTGTAAGTACTGGTCTGATAGAGCAGGGGGTACCGCGGATGGCAGAGGAGTCGCCGAGTATGCCAACTGTCCAGTTGGAAACCGGTGGCTACTTGGCTATAGCAAGGTGCTCCAGGGTAAGGTGTTCAATCGCGCGGTTCAGCTCCGATTTAATGCGTTACCATGTGGAGCGAATGCACGAAGGCATTTAAGAACTGCTCGCCCGAGTCAGTCAGAAGGTTCTTTTGCGCCTTGCCGCTACAGGTGCAATAAGAACGAGACAATTGCCCACATTACACAGAGTTGCTATTACACAAAACGGTGTCTTACACAGGAGAGACATGATGCACTAGTGACTGACATCGTCACGTATCTGTCTAAGAGGGGTTTACGGTTCACAAGGAAAAGACTTTTCCTCGAGTCAAGGGCGCCGTAGACCAGACATCGTTTGTGTGAATGGCGGAAAGATCTACATACTTGACGTAACCTGCCCATTTGAACGAATAAGTCCCCTAAGTGCAGACGGTTGCTTCAAGAGATCATATTACGCGGCTGAGGACTTCCATTCGGCGGTCCGAAACTACGTCGATATGCCGGAAGCAAGAGTCGAGGCGTTCGGGTTAGTCTTCGGGGCACGTGGAGCGGTTGCCCGTGAGACCTTCGAGGTACTAACGAGAGTCTTCTCTGTACCAGCTGAGAGAGTTAATCTCTGGGCGGAATTAACAATATTCCGCACCCTGAAAGTTTATCGCCACTTCATGAGAGGCGATAACTTTCATAGAACTAGTGGCCGGGCCATTTATAAAAACCGAGACCACTAGTTCTTTTTAATCCATTCCATAAATCATACTGACAAAAGTCTTTGACTGGCACTTTCATCGTGACAAAAGTCTTTGACTGGCGTCTTTTCATTATTTTATTGCATCCTTCCTTTTAACATGGCGTTTTTATGGCGTTTTTAACCCCATTTTAGTCCGTCCATGTTAGCTGGATCTCAGCTGGAGGTGTTAGGCACCTCGCTGAAACATAAAACTATTAGCTGGTACAGTCCGAGGACGTACATTTCTCTCCTCTAGATTCGTCTCTCCCGACGAGCTAAGAGGGAAAGTACGGGGAAGTGCATCCTTCTCGAGAGGGAAGGATTCTGACCTCAAGGCGGACCCACTAAGTTCGTCGGGAGGAGTGGGGATCCTGAGTGAGGGTGTGCGACTAGGGCAATATGATGAGCTGCCTACACTGTGCAATCGGACTTCGGTCTGGTGTACGTGAAATGAACAGTTAGGACCTGGTTCTGATTGTTCCATTGAAATTGACGGAAGGGCACCACCAGGAGTGGAGCCTGCGGCTTAATTTGACTCAACACGGGAAAACTCACCCGGCCCGGACACTGGAAGGATTGACAGATTGAGAGCTCTTTCTTGATTCAGTGGGTGGTGGTGCATGGCCGTTCTTAGTTGGTGGAGCGATTTGTCTGGTTAATTCCGATAACGAACGAGACTCTAGCCTACTAAATAGATCGTCGGCTTACAAACGCCGATGAGACTTCTTAGAGGGACAGGCGGCGATTCAGCCGCACGAAACAGAGCAATAACAGGTCTGTGATGCCCTTAGATGTCCGGGGCCGCACGCGCGCTACACTGAAGTGATCAGCGTGCATTCTCAGCCTACTCTGCCAAGAGTGGGAAACCCAATGAACCTTCTTCGTGATTGGGATAGGGGATTGTAATTATTCCCCTTGAACGAGGAATTCCCAGTAAGCGCGAGTCATAAGCTCGCGTTGATTACGTCCCTGCCCTTTGTACACACCGCCCGTCGCTACTACCGATTGAATGTTTTAGTGAGGTCTTCAGACTGGCCGCAGCTGCTCTCGTAGTGGCAGCGCTGTGTTTGGGAAGATGCCCAAACTTGAACATTTAGAGGAAGTAAAAGTCGTAACAAGGTTTCCGTAGGTGAACCTGCGGAAGGATCATTACCGATTGTTGTGTTGTGTTCGCGCACGTACACACAAGAGGCATAAACTGTCGAACGAAAGTCGCTCGCGTTTTACGCTCAGACACACGCGCGCGGCGCAAACACGCTATGGAGAGCTATTAACAACGGTAGCGGCAGCAGCTGAGTTCAAGTGATCGTTAGGCACTCTATATGAGTGCTTGAGCGACCAACACGATCACGCGCACACAAGTCATACTCTATCGCTGTCGCACGCCTAGTTCTTCGTGTTTGTGTCGTCGTCGTCGTTGTCAACAATATACCCTTCTGTGGCGGGTGTCTAATCTACAGGCCTAACTAGTTACTTGGTGTCGCGTGCACCGAGTCAGGCAGTAGAGTGACAACAAGACTCATTGTTGCCGCTAGACTTAAAGATTATTCACCGTCAGAGTAATGCCTGCCATAGTCGGTATTGTGCCCCCATTAAATTGTGCATTTGTGCTATAATATACTTCTGTTGTTGTAAACTGAAATATAAGCACGACTGCAAACGGTGGATCACTCGGTTCGCTGGTCGATGAAGAACGCAGCTAGCTGCGATAAGCGGTGTGAAATGCAGGACACGCCGAGCACTTGATTTTTGAACGCATATTGCAGCCTCGGGTCTTTCCCGGGGCTTCGTTTGTCTGAGGGTCGGTATGACATTGCACATCATTGTACAAGTCTGCTGCCTAAGCGCGATAGTCGAGTATGCCTTAGTTGCGTCCTCGTCAGACTCATTCTACATCTGACACAAGCGTTGATGCGTTATCGTTCAAGCACAAACGACGATCAAACAGCGCAACACTACACGTTGTGCTGCGTTTGTTGTCGCGAACGATTCTCCTCGAATGTCGCTCAACGCAGTCAGTGTCGCGCTTGAACAAAGCCAACCAACCAACCACTCAGTCGACCTCAGATCAAGCGAGATTACCCGCTTAATTTAAGCATATAAATAAGCGGTGGAAAAGAAACCAAATGGGATTCCCTTAGTAACGGCGAGCGAAAAGGGATGAGCTCAGCGCCAAGTCCCGTCGTCATCAGGCGTACGGGAGATGCGGCGTGAATACGGCAGTGCATCGCATTTGTCTTTGTAACGCAAGTTCCTCTGACAAGGACTTTTTCCATAGCGGGTGCTAGGCCCATAGCTGTTACAGGATCATTTGCGCAAACTGTCGCATACCAGAGTCAGGTTGCTTGAGAGTGCAGCCTAAAGCAGGTGGTAAACTCCACCTAAGGCTAAATATTACAGCGAGACCGATAGCAAACAAGTACCGTGAGGGAAAGTTGCAAAGAACTTTGAAGAGAGAGTTCAATAGGACGTGAAACCGTTTGTAGGTAAACAGGTGGAACCACGAAGTTTGCCGGGAAGAGGATTCAACTGTTTCGGCTGAGGCAGTTGCCGGTATCATATCTGGTCTTCTCTGGAGGGCAGGTATCGGTGACATCAATGCCACTGCTGGGCGGTGCATTTCTTTAGTCCCGCGCTGAAGCCATGACCAGTTAGATAGCTAGGGCGTCCGTATGCGAAAGTAACGGGAAGGTAGCTAGATGTATCCTCGGATGCATGCTAGTGTTATAGCCCGTCACTTGTAGCTTCTGCTGCTGCCTTTAGTAGACTGACTGGCTCAACTTCTCCG
>JAEMBT020000048.1:20000-30000 GCA_018873245.2 Archegozetes longisetosus
GTTCAGTATCTTTTTTTAGTATAAATTGCTTCAATTTTAGGATTATTTAAAAGTTTTATTGAAGATTTCTGAAGGAAAGAACTAACTAAAGATGCAGAACCAATTTATACTATCACTAACACAAATTTAAAAAGTTCGCACAAACTAACTAATCACTTGTAGAGAACAGAATAGAGAAGATGCTGCCGTAAAAGCGCTGAACTATCGGTGCGAGTAACGCGCAAAGAATTTGTAAAAATATTTCTATTACAAGCCTATAGGAAAATTCAATGGACTGATTTTGCGCTTTGCTAAAAAATACTTGCCGACCGACCGACCAAAGATCTAAAACTTTGCACATTTTGTGAGTATAAACATAGTGTTGCTAACATAGATTTTTTTCAAATATAACTCGCTTAACTGCGACCACTCCAATCGAGATTGACAAAATTTGAAAATTTCTTAGCAGCTAAACGGGACACGTCTGAAACTCGAAACTTGGCCATTATGTTCCTTTCATCGAATGGTCAAATAGAAGAATATTTACAAAAATTTAGTGACCACTGATAATTTTCTAGCAATTTTTTTTCTATCTTAGGTTTAGTTTTGGCCCCTCCTATCCCCTCTTAACCCCCAGTACCTTGATTTGGTCATTTGGACAATTTGCATTGACTTTCGAGACCATTCTGGTTCATTAGTTTAGTTCTAAATGGCTCACTATAGGCAACATCCACCTCAGCCGCCAGTGTTCACGACGCAATTCCTGCCTTAAAAGTACTAAAAGTCTCTTAAATTGTGTGATTTCATAAAAATAGAGGATGAAATCGAATAAAACTAGCTAAAAAGTGTTCCTGATTCAGTCTTGTGTGTGTGCATTATTCATTAGTGCTATATTTTCATGTTTTAAGCTTTTTATATATTCCAGACTTAAAGTTTACAGTATTACAATAAGATCTCTGTAAGTTAAACACATTCGGGAACGGTAAATCTTATTTAATTTATAGAAGTGTTCAAGTATAGAGGTTTTATTGTAACCTTAAAATTTGGACTATTTCAAGCGCTTGTTTCTCCCTAAGAGCTTAGGTATCTATATTATAAAGTCCCATAAACATCACAGTGGACGCTTAATGTAACCGACCTTATGATGTAGACACTTAAGCACTTTTCGTCCAGATTTTAAGATTACAATAAAACCTCTAGAACTGGAACACTTCTGTAAATTAAGTAAGATTTACCGTTACCGAATGTGTTCAACTTACAGAGATTTAATTGTAATCTTAAAATTGCGCAATTTCTACTAAAGGAAAAAGTTTGTTGAATTCTACAATTCAGTATCTTTTTTAGTATAAATTGCTTCAATTTTAAGATTATTTGAAAGTTTTATCGAAGATTTCTGAAGGAAAGAACTAACTAAAGATGCAGAACCAATTTATACTATCACTAACACAAATTTAAAAAGTTCGCACAAACTAACTAATCACTTGTAGAGAACAGAATAGAGAAGATGCTACCGTAAAAGCGCTGAACTATCAGTGCGAGTAACGCGCAACGAATTCGTAACAAATATTTCTAGTACAAGCCTATAGGAAAATTCAATGGACTGATTTTGCGCTTTGCTAAAAAATACTTGCCAACCGACCGACCAAAGATCTAAAACTTTGCACATTTTGTGGGTATGAACACAGTGTTGCTAACATAGATTTTTTTGCAAATATAACTGCGCTTAACTGCGACCACTCCAACCGAAATTGACAAAATTTGAAAATTTCTTAGCAGCTAAACGGGACACGTCTGAAACTCGAAACTTGGCCATTATGTTCCTTTCATCGAATGGTCAAATAGAAGAATATTTACAAAAATTTAGTGACCACTGATGATTTTCTAGCAATTTTTTTTTCTATCTTAGGTTTAGTTTTGGCCCCCTCCTATCCCCCTCTTAACCCCCAGTACCTTGATTTGGTCATTTGGACAATTTGCATTGACTTTCGAGACCATTCTGGTTCATTAGTTTAGTTCTAAATGGCTCACTATAGGCAACATCCACCTCAGCCGCCAGTGTTCACGACGCAATTCCTGCCTTAAAAGTACTAAAAATCTCTTAAATTGTGTGATTTCATAAAAATAGAGGATGAAATCGAATAAAACTAGCTAAAAAGTGTTCCTGATTCAGTCTTGTGTGTGTGCATTACTCATTAGTGCTATATTTTCATGTTTTAAGCTTTTTATATATTCTAGACTTAAAGTTTACAGTATTACAATAAGATCTCTGTAAGTTAAACACATTCGGGAACGGTAAATCTTATTTAATTTATAGAAGTGTTCAAGTATAGAGGTTTTATTGTAACCTTAAAATTTGGACTATTTCAAGCGCTTGTTTCTCCCTAAGAGCTTAGGTATCTATATTATAAAGTCCCATAAACATCACAGTGGACGCTTAATGTAACCGACCTTATGATGTAGACACTTAAGCACTTTTCGTCCACACTTTAAGACTACAATAAAACCTCTGTAAGTTAAACACATTCGGGAACGGTAAATCTTATTTAATTCATAGAAGTGTTCAAGTATAGAGGTTTTATTGTAACCTTAAAATTTGGACTATTTCAAGCGCTTGTTTCTTCCTAAGAGCTTAGGTATCTATATTATAAAGTCCCATAAACATCACAGTGGACGCTTAATGTAACCGACCTTATGATGTAGACACTTAAGCACTTTTCGTCCACACTTTAAGACTACAATAAAACCTCTGTAAGTTAAACACATTCGGAACGGTAAATCTTATTTAATTCATAGAAGTGTTCAAGTATAGAGGTTTTATTGTAACCTTAAAATTTGGACTATTTCAAGCGCTTGTTTCTCCTTAAGAGCTTAAGTGTCTATATTATAAAGTCCCATAAACATCATAGTGGACGCTTAAAGTGACGGATCCTATAATATAGGCACTTGAGCCCTTTAAGAGAAATAAACTCTTCCTATAGTCCAGATTTTAAGATTACAATAAAACCTCTAGAACTGGAACACTTCTGTAAATTAAATAAGATTTACCGTTACCGAATGTGTTCAACTTACAGAGATTTAACTGTAATCTTAAAATTGCGCAATTTTTACTAAAGGAAAAAGTTTGTTGAATTCTACAATTCAGCATCTTTTTTTAGTATAAATTGCTTTAATTTTAAGATTATTTGAAAGTTTTATCGAAGATTTCTGAAGGAAAGAACTAACTAAAGATGCAGAACCAATTTATACTATCACTAACACAAATTTAAAAAGTTCGCACAAACTAACTAATCACTTGTAGAGAACAGAATAGAGAAGATGCTACCGTAAAAGCGCTGAACTATCAGTGCGAGTAACGCGCAACGAATTCGTAAAAACTTTTCTAGTAGAAGCCTATAGGAAAAAGATATCAGTTAACATTATTGCTAATTATTGACTTTCGAGACCATTCTGGTTCATTAGTTTAGTTCTAAATGGCTCACATCCACCCTAGCCGCCAGTGTTCGCGGCACAATTCTTCCCTTAAAAGTACAAAAATCTCTTAAATTGCATGATTACATATAGAGGATGAAATCGAATAAAACTAGCTAAAAAGTGTTGCTAATTCACTTGTGTGTGTTTTATTAGTGCTAAATTTATAACTTTTATCTCTCTGACGTTTATCATAACCATTGAAACTGGTTATGTGACTAAGCACTGCTCTCTAGTCGGTCTGTTGCCGTTGACTAAACTTGATCTCCGCTAGTCTAATTTCACAGCACCAACTTTTTTTCCTTAAAATCAACAATATATTGCTTAAATTGTATAATTACTTAGAAATATAGGATTAGATCGAATAAAACTAGCTAAAAAGTGTTCCTAATTCATTTTTGTGTGTTTTATTAGTGCTAAATTTTCATGTTTTATCTCTCTGACGTTTATCATAGCCATTGAAACTGGCTATGCGACTAAGCAATGCTCTCTAGTCGGTCTGTTGCCGTTGAAACTGGCTATGCGACTAAGCAATGCTCTCTAGTCGGTCTGTTGCCGTTGACTAAACTTGATCTCCGCTAGTCTAATTTCACGGCACCAACTTTTTTTCCTTTAAAGTTCAAAAAAATGTTTAAATTATATAGTTTTTCAATTATATAGCCTTAAATCGAATTAAAATTGCTAGAAAGTGTTCCTACTCAGTCTTGTGTGTTTTATTAGTGCTAAATTTTCATGTTTTATCTCTCTGACGTTTATCATAGCCATTGAAACTGGCTATGCGACTAAGCACTGCTCTCTAGTCGGTCTGTTGCCGTTGACTAAACTTGATCTCCGCTAGTCTAATTTCACGGCACCAACTTTTTTTCCTTTAAAGTTCAAAAAAATGTTTAAATTATATAGTTTTTCAATTATATAGCCTTAAATCGAATTAAAATTGCTAGAAAGTGTTCCTACTCAGTCTTGTGTGTTTTATTAGTGCTAAATTTTCATGTTTTATCTCTCTGACGTTTATCATAGCCATTGAAACTGGCTATGCGACTAAGCAATGCTCTCTAGTCGGTCTGTTGCCGTTGAAACTGGCTATGCGACTAAGCACTGCTCTCTAGTCGGTCTGTTGCCGTTGACTAAACTTGATCTCCGCTAGTCTAATTTCACGACACCAACTTTTTTTCCTTTAAAGTTCAAAAAATTGTTTAAATTATATAGTTTTTCAATTATATAGCCTTAAATCGAATTAAAATTGCTAGAAAGTGTTCCTAACTCAGTCTTGTGTGTTTTATTAGTGCTAAATTTTCATGTTTTATCTCTCTGACGTTTATCATAGCCATTGAAACTGGCTATGCGACTAAGCACTGCTCTCTAGTCGGTCTGTTGCCGTTGACTAAACTTGATCTCCGCTAGTCTAATTTCACGGCACCAACTTTTTTTCCTTTAAAGTTCAAAAAAATGTTTAAATTATATAGTTTTTCAATTATATAGCCTTAAATCGAATTAAAATTGCTAGAAAGTGTTCCTTACTCAGTCTTGTGTGTTTTATTAGTGCTAAATTTTCATGTTTTATCTCTCTGACGTTTATCATAGCCGTTGAAACTGGCTATGCGACTAAGCACTGCTCTCTAGTCAGTCTGTTGCCGTTGACTAAACTTGGTATCCGCTAGTCTAATTTCACGGTGACAGCTTCTCTAAACTATTCTAAACTCTTGCTTAAAATAAGTTCTTTCTATTTTGCAAACTATGCCTGTTTCTTAGAAAATATTGGCCTTATAATACTTACCCAATCCATTTGCCGATCGTTTTGTTTTGGTTCTAAATATCTAAATTAGCGGCTAGTGAACACAGACACTTGAAATTTTGCTAAACAATGCTAAACTAAGTTTTCCGTTGGCTATAAAATTGACAGGCTGTCAAATAGAGAGATGTTGACGAAATTCTAGCGCTAATCGCTGACTTTCTCCAAAGTTCTTTCTCATTTGTACACCAGTTTTGACCCCTTCTATACCCCTCTTAACCCCCCAGTGTCTTGATTTGGTTATTTTACAACTCATATCGACTTTTAGGACCATTTTGGTTCATTGGTTTAGTTCCTAATGGCTAACTATGGTACTCATCCACCTTAGCCGCTTGTCCTAACACTTACCCAATCCATTTGCCTCTCGTTTGGTGTTGGTTTTGGATTTCTAGATTCGCGGCCAGTAGTCGCAGACACTTGAAACTTTGCTAATTCATGCAAAACTAAGTTATCTGTCTGCTGTAAAATTGACAAGACTTTAGCCGGTAGATATCGAGCGATTTATGGTCGGCCACTGATCCCATAATGTTATTTCAACGGACCGATTTTAAACTTTCCTAAAATATACTTACCGACCGACCAGAGATCTGAAACTTTGCACACTTGTAGGTCTGAACAGTGTTGCTAACATAGATTTTTTCGAAATATAATTCGCTCAACTGCGACCACTTTGACCACCCGAGCGAAACTGGCAAAATTGGAAAAACTCATAACAACTAAACGGGACTCGATAGCAGTCTGAAACTTTGTTAGAATGTCCGTCCATGTCAGGCGGTCAAATAGAGATTTTCGCAAAAATCTAGTGACAACTATTGATTTTGTGCGAATTTTTTCCCATTTGTACACTAGTTGTGACCCCTTCTATATCCCTCTTTACCCCCAGTGTCTTGATTTGGTTATTTTACAATTCATATCGACTTTTGGGACCATTTTGGTTCATTGGTTTAGTTCCTAATGGCTAACTATGGTCCTCATCCACCTTAGCCGCTTGTCCTAACACTTACCCAATCCATTTGCCTCTCGTTTGGTGTTGGTTTTGGATTTCTAGATTCGCGACCAGTAGTCGCACACACTTGAAACTTTGCCAAGTCATTCCAAACTAAGTTATCTGTCTGCTGTAAAATTGACAAGACTTTAGCCGGTAGACATCGAGCGATTTATGGTCGGCCACTGATCCCATAATGCTATTTCAATGGACCGATCTAACACTTTCCTAAAAAATACTTACCAACCGACTAGAGATCTGAAACTTTGCACACTTGTAGGTCTGAACAGTGTTGCTAACATAGGTTTTTTTGCAAATCTAACTCGCTCAATTGCCACCACGTTGACCTCCCCAACGAAATTGGCAAAATTTGAAAAAACTTATAACTACTAAACGGGACTCGATGGCAGTCTGAAACTTTGTTAGAACGTCCGTCCATGTCAGGCGGTCAAAGAGAGATTTTCGCAAAAATCTAGTGACAACTATTGATTTTGTGCGAATTTTTTTCCCATTTGTACACTAGTTGTGACCCCTTTCTATACCCCTCTTAACCCCCAGTGTCTTGATTTAGTCATTTGCCAACCCGTATTGACATTTGGGACCATTTTGGTTCATTGGTTTAGTTCCTAATGGCTAACTATGGTCCTCATCCACCTTAGCCGCTTGTCCTAACACTTACCCAATCCATTTGCCTCTCGTTTGGTGTTGGTTTTGGATTTCTAGATTCGCGACCAGTAGTCGCACACACTTGAAACTTTGCCAAGTCATGCCAAACTAAGTTATCTGTCTGCTGTAAAATTGACAAGACTTTAGCCGGTAGATATCGAGCGATTTATGGTCGGCCACTGATCCCACAATGCTATTTCAATGGACTGATTTTACACTTTCCTAAAAAATACTTACCAACCGACTAGAGATCTGAAACTTTGCACACTTGTAGGTCTGAACAGTGTTGCTAACATAGGTTTTTTTGCAAATCTAACTCGCTCAACTGCGACCACTTTGACCGGCCCGACCGAAATTAGCAAAATTTGAAAAATTCATAGCATGCAAACGAGACTCGTCGGTAACTCGAAACTTGGTCAGAATGTCCAGTCCATCAGGCGGTCAAATATAAAAATGTTCGCAAAAATCTAGAGACAACTACTGATTTTGTACGAACTTTTTTCCAATTTTGACACTAGTTTTGGGCCCCTCCCATCCCCCTCTTAACCCCTACTGCCTTGATTTGGTCATTTGACAATTCGTATTCACTTTTGGGACCATCCTGATTGGTTTATTTTGCTCTAAATGGCTCGCTGTGGGCCCCACTCATGTGAGCCGAAAGGGCTGAAAACTTTCAAAGTATGTGGAAAGTTTGTTCGGAATTGTCAAAAAGTATATATATGAGTAGTACTGTTCAGTACTAGTAGTAGCAGTATAAGCAGTATAGTATTGTATTGTATTGCTGTATATGGCTTACTACACGAGTGACGGCAAACGCACTCCCACATGGGAAACGCTCCGTGTTGAGCTAGTAGCTGTTGGCTGTGCCGAGCACTGCCGCAGCAAAAACTGTTAATATTCGGAAGCGTAAGCGTACGCCACATTAGGCACTTTCCGACACATGTAAGTTGCCGCCGCAACTTACCGTCGCTACTGATCTGAGTGTTAGGCTGACTTGATTACGCATAGATCACATTCAGACGAGACATGTTACCGGTGTCTAACCGCTTTGGCGGTACTGTTCGGTGCAGTCGCCGACTCACCGTGACAGTTTGTGATGTGCTATACGCTGAGCGATAGCCAAACAAATTGCATTTCGGACAGATTGTGTGGTGAAAGAGCGGGCTGTTACTGAGATAACAGCCGGAAGCGTGCGCGCAGACTGGCAAGTGCTATCCACAGTGACGGCACTCGCGCCGGTCTGAGCGTAGGCTTGCATCGAGCGCCTGTGTGCACTTAATGCTACCTGGTTGATTCTGCCAGTAGTCATATGCTTGTCTCAAAGATTAAGCCATGCATGTCTAAGTACATGCCGTATTAAGGCGAAACCGCGAATGGCTCATTAAATCAGTTACGGTTCCTTAGATGTTGACTGTCTACATGGATAACTGTGGTAATTCTAGAGCTAATACATGCACAAAAGCTTCGACCCTCGACGGAAGAAGCGCATTTATTAGAACAAGACCAATGGGTTCCCGGTTACACGGGGATCCTCTTTGTGGTGACTCTGGATAACTGTTGCTAATCGCATGGCCTATGTGCCGGCGATGAATCTTTCAAGTGTCTGCCTTATCAACTGTCGATGGTAGGTTATGCGCCTACCATGGTTGTAACGGGTAACGGGGAATCAGGGTTCGATTCCGGAGAGGGAGCCTGAGAAACGGCTACCACATCCAAGGAAGGCAGCAGGCACGCAAATTACCCAATCCCAGAACGGGGAGGTAGTGACGAAAAATAACAATACGGGACTCTTATGAGGCCCCGTAATTGGAATGAGAACAATCTAAATCCTTTAACGAGGATCTATTGGAGGGCAAGTCTGGTGCCAGCAGCCGCGGTAATTCCAGCTCCAATAGCGTATATTAAAGTTGTTGTGGTTAAAAAGCTCGTAGTTGGATCTCAGTTCGAGTCAGGCGGTCCACTTGCCAGTGGCTACTGCTTGACTGAACACTTTATCGAGTTGTCCTATGGTGCTCTTTACCGAGTGTCATAGGCGATCGGTACGTTTACTTTGAAAAAATTAGAGTGCTCAAAGCAGGCCAACGGCCCGAATAATGTTGCATGGAATAATGGAATAGGATCTCGGTTCTATTTTGTTGGTCTTCGGAATCTGAGGTAATGATTAAGAGGGACAGACGGGGGCATTCGTATTGCGGCGCTAGAGGTGAAATTCTTGGACCGTCGCAAGACGAACTAAAGCGAAAGCATTTGCCAAGAATGTTTTCATTAATCAAGAACGAAAGTTAGAGGTTCGAAGGCGATCAGATACCGCCCTAGTTCTAACCATAAACGATGCCAACCAGTAATCCGTCTGAGTTCCTTAAATGACTCGACGGGCGACTTCCGGGAAACCAAAGTTTTTCGGTTCCAGGGGAAGTATGGTTGCAAAGCTGAAACTTAAAGAAATTGACGGAAGGGCACCACCAGGAGTGGAGCCTGCGGCTTAATTTGACTCAACACGGGAAAACTCACCCGGCCCGGACACTGGAAGGATTGACAGATTGAGAGCTCTTTCTTGATTCAGTGGGTGGTGGTGCATGGCCGTTCTTAGTTGGTGGAGCGATTTGTCTGGTTAATTCCGATAACGAACGAGACTCTAGCCTACTAAATAGATCGTCGGCTTACAAACGCCGATGAGACTTCTTAGAGGGACAGGCGGCGATTCAGCCGCACGAAACAGAGCAATAACAGGTCTGTGATGCCCTTAGATGTCCGGGGCCGCACGCGCGCTACACTGAAGTGATCAGCGTGCATTCTCAGCCTACTCTGCCAAGAGTGGGAAACCCAATGAACCTTCTTCGTGATTGGGATAGGGGATTGTAATTATTCCCCTTGAACGAGGAATTCCCAGTAAGCGCGAGTCATAAGCTCGCGTTGATTACGTCCCTGCCCTTTGTACACACCGCCCGTCGCTACTACCGATTGAATGTTTTAGTGAGGTCTTCAGACTGGCCGGCGCAGCTGCTCTCGTAGTGGCAGCGCTGTGTTTGGGAAGATGCCCAAACTTGAACATTTAGAGGAAGTAAAAGTCGTAACAAGGTTTCCGTAGGTGAACCTGCGGAAGGATCATTACC
>JAEMBT020000048.1:37500-52500 GCA_018873245.2 Archegozetes longisetosus
GTTTTAAGCTTTTTATATATTCCAGACTTAAAGTTTACAGTATTACAATAAGATCTCTGTAAGTTAAACACATTCGGGAACGGTAAATCTTATTTAATTTATAGAAGTGTTCAAGTATAGAGGTTTTATTGTAACCTTAAAATTTGGACTATTTCAAGCGCTTGTTTCTCCCTAAGAGCTTAGGTATCTATATTATAAAGTCCCATAAACATCACAGTGGATGCTTAATGTAACCGACCTTATGATGTAGACACTTAAGCACTTTTCGTCCAGATTTTAAGATTACAATAAAACCTCTAGAACTGGAACACTTCTGTAAATTAAGTAAGATTTACCGTTACCGAATGTGTTCAACTTACAGAGATTTAATTGTAATCTTAAAAATTGCGCAATTTCTACTAAAGGAAAAAGTTTGTTGAATTCTACAATTCAGTATCTTTTTTAGTATAAATTGCTTCAATTTTAAGATTATTTGAAAGTTTTATCGAAGATTTCTGAAGGAAAGAACTAACTAAAGATGCAGAACCAATTTATACTATCACTAACACAAATTTAAAAAGTTCGCACAAACTAACTAATCACTTGTAGAGAACAGAATAGAGAAGATGCTACCGTAAAAGCGCTGAACTATCAGTGCGAGTAACGCGCAACGAATTCGTAACAAATATTTCTAGTACAAGCCTATAGGAAAATTCAATGGACTGATTTTGCGCTTTGCTAAAAAATACTTGCCAACCGACCGACCAAAGATCTAAAACTTTGCACATTTTGTGGGTATGAACACAGTGTTGCTAACATAGATTTTTTGCAAATATAACTGCGCTTAACTGCGACCACTCCAACCGAAATTGACAAAATTTGAAAATTTCTTAGCAGCTAAACGGGACACGTCTGAAACTCGAAACTTGGCCATTATGTTCCTTTCATCGAATGGTCAAATAGAAGAATATTTACAAAAATTTAGTGACCACTGATGATTTTCTAGCAATTTTTTTTTCTATCTTAGGTTTAGTTTTGGCCCCCTCCTATCCCCCTCTTAACCCCCAGTACCTTGATTTGGTCATTTGGACAATTTGCATTGACTTTCGAGACCATTCTGGTTCATTAGTTTAGTTCTAAATGGCTCACTATAGGCAACATCCACCTCAGCCGCCAGTGTTCACGACGCAATTCCTGCCTTAAAAGTACTAAAAATCTCTTAAATTGTGTGATTTCATAAAAATAGAGGATGAAATCGAATAAAACTAGCTAAAAAGTGTTCCTGATTCAGTCTTGTGTGTGTGCATTACTCATTAGTGCTATATTTTCATGTTTTAAGCTTTTTATATATTCTAGACTTAAAGTTTACAGTATTACAATAAGATCTCTGTAAGTTAAACACATTCGGGAACGGTAAATCTTATTTAATTTATAGAAGTGTTCAAGTATAGAGGTTTTATTGTAACCTTAAAATTTGGACTATTTCAAGCGCTTGTTTCTCCCTAAGAGCTTAGGTATCTATATTATAAAGTCCCATAAACATCACAGTGGACGCTTAATGTAACCGACCTTATGATGTAGACACTTAAGCACTTTTCGTCCACACTTTAAGACTACAATAAAACCTCTGTAAGTTAAACACATTCGGGAACGGTAAATCTTATTTAATTCATAGAAGTGTTCAAGTATAGAGGTTTTATTGTAACCTTAAAATTTGGACTATTTCAAGCGCTTGTTTCTTCCTAAGAGCTTAGGTATCTATATTATAAAGTCCCATAAACATCACAGTGGACGCTTAATGTAACCGACCTTATGATGTAGACACTTAAGCACTTTTCGTCCACACTTTAAGACTACAATAAAACCTCTGTAAGTTAAACACATTCGGGAACGGTAAATCTTATTTAATTCATAGAAGTGTTCAAGTATAGAGGTTTTATTGTAACCTTAAAATTTGGACTATTTCAAGCGCTTGTTTCTCCTTAAGAGCTTAAGTGTCTATATTATAAAGTCCCATAAACATCATAGTGGACGCTTAAAGTGACGGATCCTATAATATAGGCACTTGAGCCCTTTAAGAGAAATAAACTCTTCCTATAGTCCAGATTTTAAGATTACAATAAAACCTCTAGAACTGGAACACTTCTGTAAATTAAATAAGATTTACCGTTACCGAATGTGTTCAACTTACAGAGATTTAACTGTAATCTTAAAAATTGCGCAATTTTTACTAAAGGAAAAAGTTTGTTGAATTCTACAATTCAGCATCTTTTTTTAGTATAAATTGCTTTAATTTTAAGATTATTTGAAAGTTTTATCGAAGATTTCTGAAGGAAAGAACTAACTAAAGATGCAGAACCAATTTATACTATCACTAACACAAATTTAAAAAGTTCACAAACTAACTAATCACTTGTAGAGAACAGAATAGAGAAGATGCTACCGTAAAAGCGCTGAACTATCAGTGCGAGTAACGCGCAACGAATTCGTAAAAACTTTTCTAGTAGAAGCCTATAGGAAAAAGATATCAGTTAACATTATTGCTAATTATTGACTTTCGAGACCATTCTGGTTCATTAGTTTAGTTCTAAATGGCTCACATCCACCCTAGCCGCCAGTGTTCGCGGCACAATTCTTCCCTTAAAAGTACAAAAAATCTCTTAAATTGCATGATTACATATAGAGGATGAAATCGAATAAAACTAGCTAAAAAGTGTTGCTAATTCACTTGTGTGTGTTTTATTAGTGCTAAATTTATAACTTTTATCTCTCTGACGTTTATCATAACCATTGAAACTGGTTATGTGACTAAGCACTGCTCTCTAGTCGGTCTGTTGCCGTTGACTAAACTTGATCTCCGCTAGTCTAATTTCACAGCACCAACTTTTTTCCTTAAAATCAACAATATATTGCTTAAATTGTATAATTACTTAGAAATATAGGATTAGATCGAATAAAACTAGCTAAAAAGTGTTCCTAATTCATTTTTGTGTGTTTTATTAGTGCTAAATTTTCATGTTTTATCTCTCTGACGTTTATCATAGCCATTGAAACTGGCTATGCGACTAAGCAATGCTCTCTAGTCGGTCTGTTGCCGTTGAAACTGGCTATGCGACTAAGCAATGCTCTCTAGTCGGTCTGTTGCCGTTGACTAAACTTGATCTCCGCTAGTCTAATTTCACGGCACCAACTTTTTTTCCTTTAAAGTTCAAAAAAATGTTTAAATTATATAGTTTTTCAATTATATAGCCTTAAATCGAATTAAAATTGCTAGAAAGTGTTCCTACTCAGTCTTGTGTGTTTTATTAGTGCTAAATTTTCATGTTTTATCTCTCTGACGTTTATCAAAGCCATTGAAACTGGCTATGCGACTAAGCACTGCTCTCTAGTCGGTCTGTTGCCGTTGACTAAACTTGATCTCCGCTAGTCTAATTTCACGGCACCAACTTTTTTTCCTTTAAAGTTCAAAAAAATGTTTAAATTATATAGTTTTTCAATTATATAGCCTTAAATCGAATTAAAATTGCTAGAAAGTGTTCCTACTCAGTCTTGTGTGTTTTATTAGTGCTAAATTTTCATGTTTTATCTCTCTGACGTTTATCATAGCCATTGAAACTGGCTATGCGACTAAGCAATGCTCTCTAGTCGGTCTGTTGCCGTTGAAACTGGCTATGCGACTAAGCACTGCTCTCTAGTCGGTCTGTTGCCGTTGACTAAACTTGATCTCCGCTAGTCTAATTTCACGACACCAACTTTTTTTCCTTTAAAGTTCAAAAAATTGTTTAAATTATATAGTTTTTCAATTATATAGCCTTAAATCGAATTAAAATTGCTAGAAAGTGTTCCTAACTCAGTCTTGTGTGTTTTATTAGTGCTAAATTTTCATGTTTTATCTCTCTGACGTTTTCATAGCCGTTGAAACTGGCTATGCGACTAAGCAATGCTCTCTAGTCAGTCTTTGCCGTTGACTAAACTTGATCTCCGCTAGTCTAATTTCACGGCACCAACTTTTTTTCCTTTAAAGTTCAAAAAAATGTTTAAATTATATAGTTTTTCAATTATATAGCCTTAAATCGAATTAAAATTGCTAGAAAGTGTTCCTTACTCAGTCTTGTGTGTTTTATTAGTGCTAAATTTTCATGTTTTATCTCTCTGACGTTTATCATAGCCGTTGAAACTGGCTATGCGACTAAGCACTGCTCTCTAGTCAGTCTGTTGCCGTTGACTAAACTTGGTATCCGCTAGTCTAATTTCACGGTGACAGCTTCTCTAAACTATTCTAAACTCTTGCTTAAAATAAGTTCTTTCTATTTTGCAAACTATGCCTGTTTCTTAGAAAATATTGGCCTTATAATACTTACCCAATCCATTTGCCGATCGTTTTGTTTTGGTTCTAAATATCTAAATTAGCGGCTAGTGAACACAGACACTTGAAATTTTGCTAAACAATGCTAAACTAAGTTTTCCGTTGGCTATAAAATTGACAGGCTGTCAAATAGAGATGTTGACGAAATTCTAGCGCTAATCGCTGACTTTCTCCAAAGTTCTTTCTCATTTGTACACCAGTTTTGACCCCCTTCTATACCCCTCTCAACCCCCCAGTGTCTTGATTTGGTTATTTTACAACTCATATCGACTTTTAGGACCATTTTGGTTCATTGGTTTAGTTCCTAATGGCTAACTATGGTACTCATCCACCTTAGCCGCTTGTCCTAACACTTACCCAATCCATTTGCCTCTCGTTTGGTGTTGGTTTTGGATTTCTAGATTCGCGGCCAGTAGTCGCAGACACTTGAAACTTTGCTAATTCATGCAAAACTAAGTTATCTGTCTGCTGTAAAATTGACAAGACTTTAGCCGGTAGATATCGAGCGATTTATGGTCGGCCACTGATCCCATAATGTTATTTCAACGGACCGATTTTAAACTTTCCTAAAATATACTTACCGACCGACCAGAGATCTGAAACTTTGCACACTTGTAGGTCTGAACAGCGTTGCTAACATAGATTTTTTCGAAATATAATTCGCTCAACTGCGACCACTTTGACCACCCGAGCGAAACTGGCAAAATTGGAAAAAACTCATAACAACTAAACGGGACTCGATAGCAGTCTGAAACTTTGTTAGAATGTCCGTCCATGTCAGGCGGTCAAATAGAGAGATTTTCGCAAAAATCTAGTGACAACTATTGATTTTGTGCGAATTTTTTTCCCATTTGTACACTAGTTGTGACCCCTTCTATATCCCTCTTTACCCCCCAGTGTCTTGATTTGGTTATTTTACAACTCATATCGACTTTTGGGACCATTTTGGTTCATTGGTTTAGTTCCTAATGGCTAACTATGGTACTCATCCACCTTAGCCGCTTGTCCTAACACTTACCCAATCCATTTGCCTCTCGTTTGGTGTTGGTTTTGGATTTCTAGATTCGCGGCCAGTAGTCGCAGACACTTGAAACTTTGCTAATTCATGCAAAACTAAGTTATCTGTCTGCTGTAAAATTGACAAGACTTTAGCCGGTAGATATCGAGCGATTTATGGTCGGCCACTGATCCCATAATGTTATTTCAATGGACCGATTTTAAACTTTCCTAAAATATACTTACCGACCGACCAGAGATCTGAAACTTTGCACACTTGTAGGTCTGAACAGCGTTGCTAACATAGATTTTTTCGAAATATAATTCGCTCAACTGCGACCACTTTGACCACCCGAGCGAAACTGGCAAAATTGGAAAAAACTCATAACAACTAAACGGGACTCGATAGCAGTCTGAAACTTTGTTAGAATGTCCGTCCATGTCAGGCGGTCAAAGAGAGATTTTCGCAAAAATCTAGTGACAACTATTGATTTTGTGCGAATTTTTTTCCCATTTGTACACTAGTTGTGACCCCTTCTATATCCCTCTTTACCCCCCAGTGTCTTGATTTGGTTATTTTACAACTCATATCGACTTTTGGGACCATTTTGGTTCATTGGTTTAGTTCCTAATGGCTAACTATGGTCCTCATCCACCTTAGCCGCTTGTCCTAACACTTACCCAATCCATTTGCCTCTCGTTTGGTGTTGGTTTTGGATTTCTAGATTCGCGACCAGTAGTCGCACACACTTGAAACTTTGCCAAGTCATTCCAAACTAAGTTATCTGTCTGCTGTAAAATTGACAAGACTTTAGCCGGTAGACACCGAGCGATTTATGGTCGGCCACTGATCCCATAATGCTATTTCAATGGACCGATCTAACACTTTCCTAAAAAAATACTTACCGACCGACCAGAGATCTGAAACTTTGCACACTTGTAGGTCTGAACAGCGTTGCTAACATAAGTTTTTTTGCAAATCTAACTCGCTCAATTGCCACCACGTTGACCTCCCCAACGAAATTGGCAAAATTTGAAAAAACTTATAACTACTAAACGGGACTCGATGGCAGTCTGAAACTTTGTTAGAACGTCCGTCCATGTCAGGCGGTCAAATAGAGAGATTTTCGCAAAAATCTAGTGACAACTATTGATTTTGTGCGAATTTTTTTCCCATTTGTACACTAGTTGTGACCCCCTTTCTATACCCCTCTTAACCCCCAGTGTCTAGATTTAGTCATTTGCCAACCCGTATTGACATTTGGGACCATTTTGGTTCATTGGTTTAGTTCCTAATGGCTAACTATGGTCCTCATCCACCTTAGCCGCTTGTCCTAACACTTACCCAATCCATTTGCCTCTCGTTTGGTGTTGGTTTTGGATTTCTAGATTCGCGACCAGTAGTCGCACACACTTGAAACTTTGCCAAGTCATTCCAAACTAAGTTATCTGTCTGCTGTAAAATTGACAAGACTTTAGCCGGTAGATATCGAGCGATTTATGGTCGGCCACTGATCCCACAATGCTATTTCAATGGACTGATTTTGCACTTTCCTAAAAAATACTTACCAACCGACTAGAGATCTGAAACTTTGCACACTTGTAGGTCTGAACAGTGTTGCTAACATAGGTTTTTTTGCAAATCTAACTCGCTCAACTGCGACCACTTTGACCGGCCCGACCGAAATTAGCAAAATTTGAAAAATTCATAGCATGCAAACGAGACTCGTCGGTAACTCGAAACTTGGTCAGAATGTCCAGTCCATCAGGCGGTCAAATATAAAAATGTTCGCAAAAATCTAGAGACAACTACTGATTTTGTACGAACTTTTTTCCAATTTTGACACTAGTTTTGGGCCCCTCCCATCCCCCTCTTAACCCCTACTGCCTTGATTTGGTCATTTGACAATTCGTATTCACTTTTGGGACCATCCTGATTGGTTTATTTTGCTCTAAATGGCTCGCTGTGGGCCCCACTCATGTGAGCCGAAAGGGCTGAAAAACTTTCAAAGTATGTGGAAAGTTTGTTCGGAATTGTCAAAAAGTATATATATGAGTAGTACTGTTCAGTACTAGTAGTAGCAGTATAAGCAGTATAGTATTGTATTGTATTGCTGTATATGGCTTACTACACGAGTGACGGCAAACGCACTCCCACATGGGAAACGCTCCGTGTTGAGCTAGTAGCTGTTGGCTGTGCCGAGCACTGCCGCAGCAAAAACTGTTAATATTCGGAAGCGTAAGCGTACGCCACATTAGGCACTTTCCGACACATGTAAGTTGCCGCCGCAACTTACCGTCGCTACTGATCTGAGTGTTAGGCTGACTTGATTACGCATAGATCACATTCAGACGAGACATGTTACCGGTGTCTAACCGCTTTGGCGGTACTGTTCGGTGCAGTCGCCGACTCACCGTGACAGTTTGTGATGTGCTATACGCTGAGCGATAGCCAAACAAATTGCATTTCGGACAGATTGTGTGGTGAAAGAGCGGGCTGTTACTGAGATAACAGCCGGAAGCGTGCGCGCAGACTGGCAAGTGCTATCCACAGTGACGGCACTCGCGCCGGTCTGAGCGTAGGCTTGCATCGAGCGCCTGTGTGCACTTAATGCTACCTGGTTGATTCTGCCAGTAGTCATATGCTTGTCTCAAAGATTAAGCCATGCATGTCTAAGTACATGCCGTATTAAGGCGAAACCGCGAATGGCTCATTAAATCAGTTACGGTTCCTTAGATGTTGACTGTCTACATGGATAACTGTGGTAATTCTAGAGCTAATACATGCACAAAAGCTTCGACCCTCGACGGAAGAAGCGCATTTATTAGAACAAGACCAATGGGTTCCCGGTTACACGGGGATCCTCTTTGTGGTGACTCTGGATAACTGTTGCTAATCGCATGGCCTATGTGCCGGCGATGAATCTTTCAAGTGTCTGCCTTATCAACTGTCGATGGTAGGTTATGCGCCTACCATGGTTGTAACGGGTAACGGGGAATCAGGGTTCGATTCCAAGTTTATTAAGAAATTAAAATTTGATTGATCCTTTTACAACACTCAAAGGTATGATAAAAGTATCTATACATGAAATTGTCTTACGTGAGTCGAATTTTATAACAAATTGTTAATATAAAATTAGACGTTTGATAAGTATTTATAAATAATTACATATACATATATACAAAGATGTGAGGACATTAAGACATCCATAAATATGTAATGTAGATAAAGTAAAGATCTGTTTATTCTAAATGCCAAAAGTATTAAAAATCCTTTTATTTGATTGTTAGATTTGGGCGACGACTTCATTTGAATTGGTAGCTGCCGTTGAATTGTTATGTTTATAATTGATTTGTCGGATGTATTCTTTAAAAGCCTTTTCTTGTCTTTTAGAAGCTAAGATATTTGATAATTCTCTGACAGAGGTTGGGGTTTGGTCAACTGTTTGATAGAAATTCTGTCTTTCGATGTTGAATTGAGGACAAGAGAGTAATCTATGGGACACGTCATCTATTTCACTGCAATATTTACATTCAGGACTTTCGCTTAACTTAAATCTTTCCAGGTATGCCTGAAAGTCGCCGTGCCCTGTGATGAATTGGCTGGTGATATGGTCAGGTATAAAGTGCTTCCAATTTAGCCTGTCTCTTATTTTTGGTATGAAGGAGAAAGTGAGCCTTCCTTTTTCGCTGGCTGTCCATTGTGCGTCCCAGTCCTCAATAACTGCGTTGTGTACTTCACGTTTGGCTACTTCCATTGTGATCTGTGTTTCTCTACGAGTAAAGTTGTTAGATATCGGCTCTGTTAAACGTAGTGCCGGATGTACTTGCGCGAAGTAGTTAGTACGTCTTTCGAGTCGTTCGAAATCCACATGAATGAGATATCTCGGCCAGTAAATCTCTGGCGCTGGTTGATGCCCTCTTGATGTGAAGTAGTTTGTGGCTATTTCTTCAATCCGCAAGTCAATAGGTGTGACACCTGTTATTGCCCAGAGCGCTTCATGTGATGTTGTTCGATATGCTCGAGCTATCCTTAGCGTGGCTGTTCGTTGTGCTGTCTTAAGAAAGCGACAGCTGTTGTGCTTCTTTGCTTGTTCTGCCCAGACAGGTGTAGCGTATAATAGTGCTGGTTCAATGGCACGCGACCAGATCATTGACATGGCTTTTGGGCCAATCCCCCATTCTGTCTGCGTTATTGTTGCGAAACGGCTTACAGCAGCTTTTGCTTTATCGCAGGCTTCTCGTATGTGCTTAGCAAAGTTTAATTGTTTGTCAATTGTGACTCCTAGATATCGGATATCTTTGCAGAAGTTTATCTTTTCTGTCGAGAGGTATATATTTGTAGGAGGGAGTCCGGATCCTCTTCCTATGTTTAGGATTTGAGATTTGCGAGCATTGAAACGGAGATTGACTTTCTTGCTCCAGGAGTCTATTGTTTTCATAGCAGTGTTAGCTCTTTCAGCAGTGACTTTAGTTGATGCTCCACAGACTATAAGTAATGCGTCGTCAGCGTAAGCTTGTGGGAATACATGTTGTGGAAATTTGAGTTGGAGGAGTTCATCGTACAGAATGTTCCAAAACACTGGTCCAGACGGTGAACCCTGCATACAGCCTTGTGTTGCAATTCGGGAGAATTTTGCTGACTCTGTTTCGACTGTGACTTTTCTATTGGCAAAGTAATCTTGAGCTAATCTATATAAATTATTTGGGCACTTCTTATTTTTAAGTTGTGAGAGAATGAGAGGCCATTTCGCGCTGTCGAAGGCGGCTTCAATGTCTAGAGATATCATTAGTACACACCATCCTTTGGATCGGTACTCTTTTGCGATTTTCACTGCTTCAAGTATTGCGTCAGTTGTGCTTCGTTGAGGAACAAATCCGTACTGTTTATTGCTCATGAGTTGGTGGGTGTAAACGTGCCATTGGATTCTCTTAATGAGAAGAGAGTCTAGTGCTTTGCCTATTGTTGGTAGTAAGCAGATCGGTCGAAAAGCCTTATAGGTGTCGATCATTTCTGAATTGGGTTTTGGAATAAATTTGATTAATGCGTGTTTGAAGACTCGAGGGAAGCATCCAAGTGTGAGGCATTTGTTGAATAATAGAGTGATTTCAGCTATTAATACCATGGAGATCTGTTTGAGAATCGCTGCTGTGATCAAGTCGAGTCCAGGAGACCTTTTTGTTTTCATACGGTTGATGGTTTCAGAGACTTCTTGTTCAGAGAATAATAAGTCGTCCGAGGTCTTTGGTGGTATTGCTATGTCTTGTCTAATTAATTTTAGTTCAGAAGAGTCTTTGGAGGAGTCATCGAGTGGGAAATATTGTTCCAGTAAGTGTTGAATAGTCTCTGATTCACTTGATGTAAAGTTGTCGTTCTGGCATCTCAGAGGCTTAAGCGGTGCACAAAGTTGTTGTTTGGTCCTGAACATACGGTATACGCTGCCCCATGGATTTGCGTCGCTGTCAGCTGTGCAGAATTCACGGAAATGTTTGGTTTTCTGCGCGAGGATTTGCGTTTTATATCTATGAAATTCTTGAAGATATTCTGTTCTGTTTTGGTTATAGTTTGTTGCAGAGCGGTTCATCCTGCGCCGTAGTCTGTTTACTAGTCGTCGTTGTTCTGTGAGTGAAGGAGTCCACCAACGAGCTGATCGATTAGTTGGTCTTGAAAACGGTATGGAAGCTTTAGCAGCATTATTAATAGTTTCCATATATAGGTTTGTAGTTTTTTCAATATCTTCTTTGGTGGTAGAGTTTTCTATTTTTCTGCGAAAGAGTGGACGAAAAGCTTCTAGTTGAGTCCGAAATGCCTCCCAATCTGCCCTTTCAGTGCAGAGTTTTGCAGAGTGTGTTTTCTGGTTAATCGGTGGTGCCAAGAGAGTGATGTCGTAGCGGATGTATTGGTGATCGCTTAGTGATACTTTAGTGATAACTTCCCATTTTGTTATATGTCGGGCTAGTGGTGCCGTTACGAGAGTGATGTCAATAAAACTTTTGCCAATATCAGCCGTGTGGGAGTAAGTTGGCTCAATTCCATCGTTGAGACAGAATAGATTGTTTGCGGAAATGAATTCACTTAAGTTACGACCTCGTATGTCTTCAGTTGTACTTCCCCATATCGGGGAATATGCATTGGAGTCTATTGCCATACATATTTTGCTGTTTGGAAATTTGTTAAGTACTTTTGCAATATTGTCGATATGTGAGTTATTGGATTCACTATGTCTTGGTTTACCGGGGTGGTATGCTGAGATGAAAGTGATGTGTTCTTTATCAGAAGATATAGTTACTACCACTTGATTTTCGTTGGATAGGTTCTGATGAAATAGGATAGAGAGGGCGTTATTGTTAACTGCAATTGCTGTGTATGGTGCATTGCCTGTTGAACAGATACGGAAACCGGAGAGATGAGTAATTTTGTGACCGTAAGTGCATGGTTCTTGAATGAGCATTACATCCCATGAGTTCTCTGTTGCCAGTTGGCGGAGTTGTTCAGATGCAGACTTGTGTTTATTGAGGTTAATTTGGACTATTTTGAGAGAGCTTGGTCGCTGTCTATGTGATTGATTAGCAGCCATAGTCAGTTCTCATATATTCGGACTCTTTATAACGTTCAAGCATTGGGCATTCAGAGGCATATGCATTATGATTCGTCTTTAGTTTTTGATTGTTGTTTCGCGCATTTTCTGTGAAGCAGTTTATACATTTGATGGCCGATTGGTCATTTTTATGGGGGCAAGCACTAAACTTGTGGTTTCCGGAGCAATGGCTGCATGTTTCTTTATGGTGACAGGTCTTAGAGATTGATCCATCTGAATTTTTGTGACTCGAGCGGTGGCCGAGCCCGCAACAATTGAAGCATCTTGTAATGAGTAAATGGTCTTCTACTTTGACTAGGAGCCATGATAATCTGACTCGTTGTAGACGAATGAGTGTTCGGCGGAGTTCTGTAGAGACTTCGAGGACTATATTAATTTTGTCGTCTTTGTTTGGTTTGGAGTGAAAGATATATCGAATAGCCAGTTTGAATTGTTGAATGTCCGCAATTTGAGAGTTTATTTCTATGTTTTGTGTGTAAATGGCGTGTGAGATCTCATCGTCTGTCATATCTTTTGGAACTCCGTATATTATCATTCGTGGGTTTCTCTTACGGGGTTGGCGGATTTCGTAGTTTGAGGCAAAGTTCTTGTTCTTGATTAGCCTTTCTTTTACGATCTTGAGGTCTTCGTATTTGTCTAAAGCGAGGATAATTTGTCCTTCCTTTGCTTTGCGAAGGCGAGAGACGCCTATGCCCATATTTATCGGGTCGACCGAACTTGTAATATCTGTCTTAGTTTTATCCGAGTCTTTGTGCGCTTTGGGTTTGATGATACATGGGTGGTCTATTGTCGTGTTTTGGCGAGCTGCTGGTCTTTTGCGAACAATGCTTGCAAAGCTTGGGCGTTTGATGTCATTTGTATTGTCTACTGAGGTGGTATTGTTTAAGATAGGTGTTGATATTTGGAGTGTTGGTAATATTTGTTCTTTAATACACTTTTCAATGTTGAGTATTGATTCGGTTTGAGCGGCAAGTTTTGACTTGATAACAGTGAGATCTTCTTTGGTTCCAGTTGAGATAGCTATAGCGCGCTCGAGAAAGTCTTTAAACTTTTTGATAGCACTTACCGGAACATTTTTGCTGAGTGTAGTTATATAATAATCGAATTCTTTACGTATTTCTTCTGCAGCGTCATATATATTTGGGATAACGTCAATTAATTTCGGAGTTTCTGATATACTACTATCACTGTCCGAGTCATCTATTGCCATCATAAAATGGAGGTTGAGTTTAAGTTAAACGAGTTTGAGTAGTATGTATAACGATTGCAAAGCAATGTTGGATATGCAATAAGTTTGAAGGCGAGTTTTGCTATAACGATTGTAAACACTGATAAGGCCTATGAGATGTATAGGTATGTAATGGCGGTAGAAGCGTAATAAACACAAAACAGTGCAAAATCACCAAAATTACAATGAGTTTTGATCATCACCGATGAAACCAGTCACTATTAAATAATCAAGGCACAAGAATACAGCAGGTCACATTTGATAAACAAAATGTAAGTAGAGAATAAAACAATGAATAAAGGAAAGAGAGAACACAAACCAAAACAAAAGAAAGATAGAGCACTAAAACATGCGACTGTACGCTATGAGAGCTAAACAGTAACTGAGGGTTCGATTCCGGAGAGGGAGCCTGAGAAACGGCTACCACATCCAAGGAAGGCAGCAGGCACGCAAATTACCCAATCCCAGAACGGGGAGGTAGTGACGAAAAATAACAATACGGGACTCTTATGAGGCCCCGTAATTGGAATGAGAACAATCTAAATCCTTTAACGAGGATCTATTGGAGGGCAAGTCTGGTGCCAGCAGCCGCGGTAATTCCAGCTCCAATAGCGTATATTAAAGTTGTTGTGGTTAAAAAGCTCGTAGTTGGATCTCAGTTCGAGTCAGGCGGTCCACTTGCCAGTGGCTACTGCTTGACTGAACACTTTATCGAGTTGTCCTATGGTGCTCTTTACCGAGTGTCATAGGCGATCGGTACGTTTACTTTGAAAAAATTAGAGTGCTCAAAGCAGGCCAACGGCCCGAATAATGTTGCATGGAATAATGGAATAGGATCTCGGTTCTATTTTGTTGGTCTTCGGAATCTGAGGTAATGATTAAGAGGGACAGACGGGGGCATTCGTATTGCGGCGCTAGAGGTGAAATTCTTGGACCGTCGCAAGACGAACTAAAGCGAAAGCATTTGCCAAGAATGTTTTCATTAATCAAGAACGAAAGTTAGAGGTTCGAAGGCGATCAGATACCGCCCTAGTTCTAACCATAAACGATGCCAACCAGTAATCCGTCTGAGTTCCTTAAATGACTCGACGGGCGACTTCCGGGAAACCAAAGTTTTTCGGTTCCAGGGGAAGTATGGTTGCAAAGCTGAAACTTAAAGAAATTGACGGAAGGGCACCACCAGGAGTGGAGCCTGCGGCTTAATTTGACTCAACACGGGAAAACTCACCCGGCCCGGACACTGGAAGGATTGACAGATTGAGAGCTCTTTCTTGATTCAGTGGGTGGTGGTGCATGGCCGTTCTTAGTTGGTGGAGCGATTTGTCTGGTTAATTCCGATAACGAACGAGACTCTAGCCTACTAAATAGATCGTCGGCTTACAAACGCCGATGAGACTTCTTAGAGGGACAGGCGGCGATTCAGCCGCACGAAACAGAGCAATAACAGGTCTGTGATGCCCTTAGATGTCCGGGGCCGCACGCGCGCTACACTGAAGTGATCAGCGTGCATTCTCAGCCTACTCTGCCAAGAGTGGGAAACCCAATGAACCTTCTTCGTGATTGGGATAGGGGATTGTAATTATTCCCCTTGAACGAGGAATTCCCAGTAAGCGCGAGTCATAAGCTCGCGTTGATTACGTCCCTGCCCTTTGTACACACCGCCCGTCGCTACTACCGATTGAATGTTTTAGTGAGGTCTTCAGACTGGCCGGCGCAGCTGCTCTCGTAGTGGCAGCGCTGTGTTTGGGAAGATGCCCAAACTTGAACATTTAGAGGAAGTAAAAGTCGTAACAAGGTTTCCGTAGGTGAACCTGCGGAAGGATCATTACCGA
>JAEMBT020000048.1:60000-69785 GCA_018873245.2 Archegozetes longisetosus
AGACTTAAAGTTTACAGTATTACAATAAGATCTCTGTAAGTTAAACACATTCGGGAACGGTAAATCTTATTTAATTTATAGAAGTGTTCAAGTATAGAGGTTTTATTGTAACCTTAAAATTTGGACTATTTCAAGCGCTTGTTTCTCCTAAGAGCTTAGGTATCTATATTATAAAGTCCCATAAACATCACAGTGGACGCTTAATGTAACCGACCTTATGATGTAGACACTTAAGCACTTTTCGTCCAGATTTTAAGATTACAATAAAACCTCTAGAACTGGAACACTTCTGTAAATTAAGTAAGATTTACCGTTACCGAATGTTTCAACTTACAGAGATTTAATGTAATCTTAAAATTGCGCAATTTCTACTAAAGGAAAAAGTTTGTTGAATTCTACAATTCAGTATCTTTTTTAGTATAAATTGCTTTAATTTTAAGATTATTTGAAAGTTTTATCGAAGATTTCTGAAGGAAAGAACTAACTAAAGATGCAGAACCAATTTATACTATCACTAACACAAATTTAAAAAGTTGGCACAAACTAACTAATCACTTGTAGAGAACAGAATAGAGAAGATGCTACCGTAAAAGCGCTGAACTATCAGTGCGAGTAACGCGCAACGAATTCGTAACAAATATTTCTAGTACAAGCCTATAGGAAAATTCAATGGACTGATTTTGCGCTTTGCTAAAAAATACTTGCCAACCGACCGACCAAAGATCTAAAACTTTGCACATTTTGTGGGTATGAACACAGTGTTGCTAACATAGATTTTTTGCAAATATAACTGCGCTTAACTGCGACCACTCCAACCGAAATTGACAAAATTTGAAAATTTCTTAGCAGCTAAACGGGACACGTCTGAAACTCGAAACTTGGCCATTATGTTCCTTTCATCGAATGGTCAAATAGAAGAATATTTACAAAAATTTAGTGACCACTGATGATTTTCTAGCAATTTTTTTCTATCTTAGGTTTAGTTTTGGCCCCTCCTATCCCCCTCTTAACCCCCAGTACCTTGATTTGGTCATTTGGACAATTTGCATTGACTTTCGAGACCATTCTGGTTCATTAGTTTAGTTCTAAATGGCTCACTATAGGCAACATCCACCTCAGCCGCCAGTGTTCACGACGCAATTCCTGCCTTAAAAGTACTAAAAATCTCTTAAATTGTGTGATTTCATAAAAATAGAGGATGAAATCGAATAAAACTAGCTAAAAAGTGTTCCTGATTCAGTCTTGTGTGTGTGCATTATTCATTAGTGCTATATTTTCATGTTTTAAGCTTTTTATATATTCCAGACTTAAAGTTTACAGTATTACAATAAGATCTCTGTAAGTTAAACACATTCGGGAACGGTAAATCTTATTTAATTTATAGAAGTGTTCAAGTATAGAGGTTTTATTGTAACCTTAAAATTTGGACTATTTCAAGCGCTTGTTTCTCCCTAAGAGCTTAGGTATCTATATTATAAAGTCCCATAAACATCACAGTGGACGCTTAATGTAACCGACCTTATGATGTAGACACTTAAGCACTTTTCGTCCAGATTTTAAGATTACAATAAAACCTCTAGAACTGGAACACTTCTGTAAATTAAATAAGATTTACCGTTACCGAATGTTCAACTGAGATTTAATGTAATCTTAAAAATTGCGCAATTTCTACTAAAGGAAAAAGTTTGTTGAATTCTACAATTCAGTATCTTTTTTTAGTATAAATTGCTTCAATTTTAAGATTATTTGAAAGTTTTATCGAAGATTTCTGAAGGAAAGAACTAACTAAAGATGCAGAACCAATTTATACTATCACTAACACAAATTTAAAAAGTTCGCACAAACTAACTAATCACTTGTAGAGAACAGAATAGAGAAGATGCTACCGTAAAAGCGCTGAACTATCAGTGCGAGTAACGCGCAACGAATTCGTAACAAATATTTCTAGTACAAGCCTATAGGAAAATTCAATGGACTGATTTTGCGCTTTGCTAAAAATACTTGCCAACCGACCGACCAAAGATCTAAAACTTTGCACATTTTGTGGGTATGAACACAGTGTTGCTAACATAGATTTTTTGCAAATATAACTGCGCTTAACTGCGACCACTCAACCGAAATTGACAAAATTTGAAAATTTCTTAGCAGCTAAACGGGACACGTCTGAAACTCGAAACTTGGCCATTATGTTCCTTTCATCGAATGGTCAAATAGAAGAATATTTACAAAAATTTAGTGACCACTGATGATTTTCTAGCAATTTTTTTTTCTATCTTAGGTTTAGTTTTGGCCCCCTCCTATCCCCCTCTTAACCCCCAGTACCTTGATTTGGTCATTTGGACAATTTGCATTGACTTTCGAGACCATTCTGGTTCATTAGTTTAGTTCTAAATGGCTCACTATAGGCAACATCCACCTCAGCCGCCAGTGTTCACGACGCAATTCCTGCCTTAAAAGTACTAAAAATCTCTTAAATTGTGTGATTTCATAAAAATAGAGGATGAAATCGAATAAAACTAGCTAAAAAGTGTTCCTGATTCAGTCTTGTGTGTGTGCATTACTCATTAGTGCTATATTTTCATGTTTTAAGCTTTTTATATATTCTAGACTTAAAGTTTACAGTATTACAATAAGATCTCTGTAAGTTAAACACATTCGGGAACGGTAAATCTTATTTAATTTATAGAAGTGTTCAAGTATAGAGGTTTTATTGTAACCTTAAAATTTGGACTATTTCAAGCGCTTGTTTCTCCCTAAGAGCTTAGGTATCTATATTATAAAGTCCCATAAACATCACAGTGGACGCTTAATGTAACCGACCTTATGATGTAGACACTTAAGCACTTTTCGTCCACACTTTAAGACTACAATAAAACCTCTGTAAGTTAAACACATTCGGGAACGGTAAATCTTATTTAATTCATAGAAGTGTTCAAGTATAGAGGTTTTATTGTAACCTTAAAATTTGGACTATTTCAAGCGCTTGTTTCTTCCTAAGAGCTTAGGTATCTATATTATAAAGTCCCATAAACATCACAGTGGACGCTTAATGTAACCGACCTTATGATGTAGACACTTAAGCACTTTTCGTCCACACTTTAAGACTACAATAAAACCTCTGTAAGTTAAACATTCAGGAACAGTAAATCTTATTTAATTCATAGAAGTGTTCAAGTATAGAGGTTTTATTGTAACCTTAAAATTTGGACTATTTCAAGCGCTTGTTTCTCCTTAAGAGCTTAAGTGTCTATATTATAAAGTCCCATAAACATCATAGTGGACGCTTAAAGTGACGGATCTATAATATAGGCACTTGAGCCCTTTAAGAGAAATAAACTCTTCCTATAGTCCAGATTTTAAGATTACAATAAAACCTCTAGAACTGGAACACTTCTGTAAATATAAGATTTAAATATTCAACTTAAAGAGATTTAACTGTAATCTTAAAATTGCGCAATTTTACTAAAGGAAAAAGTTTGTTGAATTCTACAATTCAGCATCTTTTTTAGTATAAATTGCTTTAATTTTAAGATTATTTGAAAGTTTTATCGAAGATTTCTGAAGGAAAGAACTAACTAAAGATGCAGAACCAATTTATACTATCACTAACACAAATTTAAAAGTTCGCACAAACTAACTAATCACTTGTAGAGAACAGAATAGAGAAGATGCTACCGTAAAAGCGCTGAACTATCAGTGCGAGTAACGCGCAACGAATTCGTAAAAACTTTTCTAGTAGAAGCCTATAGGAAAAAGATATCAGTTAACATTATTGCTAATTATTGACTTTCGAGACCATTCTGGTTCATTAGTTTAGTTCTAAATGGCTCACATCCACCTAGCCGCCAGTGTTCGCGGCACAATTCTTCCCTTAAAAGTACAAAAAAATCTCTTAAATTGCATGATTACATATAGAGGATGAAATCGAATAAAACTAGCTAAAAAGTGTTGCTAATTCACTTGTGTGTGTTTTATTAGTGCTAAATTTATAACTTTTATCTCTCTGACGTTTATCATAACCATTGAAACTGGTTATGTGACTAAGCACTGCTCTCTAGTCGGTCTGTTGCCGTTGACTAAACTTGATCTCCGCTAGTCTAATTTCACAGCACCAACTTTTTTTCCTTAAAATCAACAATATATTGCTTAAATTGTATAATTACTTAGAAATATAGGATTAGATCGAATAAAACTAGCTAAAAAGTGTTCCTAATTCATTTTGTGTGTTTTATTAGTGCTAAATTTTCATGTTTTATCTCTCTGACGTTTATCATAGCCATTGAAACTGGCTATGCGACTAAGCAATGCTCTCTAGTCGGTCTGTTGCCGTTGAAACTGGCTATGCGACTAAGCTGCTCTAGTCGGTCTGTTGCCGTTGACTAAACTTGATCTCCGCTAGTCTAATTTCACGGCACCAACTTTTTTCCTTTAAAGTTCAAAAAATGTTTAAATTATATAGTTTTTCAATTATATAGCCTTAAATCGAATTAAAATTGCTAGAAAGTGTTCCTACTCAGTCTTGTGTGTTTTATTAGTGCTAAATTTTCATGTTTTATCTCTCTGACGTTTATCATAGCCATTGAAACTGGCTATGCGACTAAGCACTGCTCTCTAGTCGGTCTGTTGCCGTTGACTAAACTTGATCTCCGCTAGTCTAATTTCACGGCACCAACTTTTTTTCCTTTAAAGTTCAAAAAAATGTTTAAATTATATAGTTTTTCAATTATATAGCCTTAAATCGAATTAAAATTGCTAGAAAGTGTTCCTACTCAGTCTTGTGTGTTTTATTAGTGCTAAATTTTCATGTTTTATCTCTGACGTTTATCATAGCCATTGAAACTGGCTATGCGACTAAGCAATGCTCTCTAGTCGGTCTGTTGCCGTTGAAACTGGCTATGCGACTAAGCACTGCTCTCTAGTCGGTCTGTTGCCGTTGACTAAACTTGATCTCCGCTAGTCTAATTTCACGGCACCAACTTTTTTCCTTTAAAGTTCAAAAAATTGTTTAAATTATATAGTTTTTCAATTATATAGCCTTAAATCGAATTAAAATTGCTAGAAAGTGTTCCTAACTCAGTCTTGTGTGTTTTATTAGTGCTAAATTTTCATGTTTTATCTCTCTGACGTTTATCATAGCCATTGAAACTGGCTATGCGACTAAGCACTGCTCTCTAGTCGGTCTGTTGCCGTTGACTAAACTTGATCTCCGCTAGTCTAATTTCACGGCACCAACTTTTTTCCTTTAAAGTTCAAAAAAATGTTTAAATTATATAGTTTTTCAATTATATAGCCTTAAATCGAATTAAAATTGCTAGAAAGTGTTCCTTACTCAGTCTTGTGTGTTTTATTAGTGCTAAATTTTCATGTTTTATCTCTCTGACGTTTATCATAGCCGTTGAAACTGGCTATGCGACTAAGCACTGCTCTCTAGTCAGTCTGTTGCCGTTGACTAAACTTGGTATCCGCTAGTCTAATTTCACGGTGACAGCTTCTCTAAACTATTCTAAACTCTTGCTTAAAATAAGTTCTTTCTATTTTGCAAACTATGCCTGTTTCTTAGAAAATATTGGCCTTATAATACTTACCCAATCCATTTGCCGATCGTTTTGTTTTGGTTCTAAATATCTAAATTAGCGGCTAGTGAACACAGACACTTGAAATTTTGCTAAACAATGCTAAACTAAGTTTTCCGTTGGCTATAAAATTGACAGGCTGTCAAATAGAGAGATGTTGACGAAATTCTAGCGCTAATCGCTGACTTTCTCCAAAGTTCTTTCTCATTTGTACACCAGTTTTGACCCCCTTCTATACCCTCTTAACCCCCAGTGTCTTGATTTGGTTATTTTACAACTCATATCGACTTTTAGGACCATTTTGGTTCATTGGTTTAGTTCCTAATGGCTAACTATGGTACTCATCCACCTTAGCCGCTTGTCCTAACACTTACCCAATCCATTTGCCTCTCGTTTGGTGTTGGTTTTGGATTTCTAGATTCGCGGCCAGTAGTCGCAGACACTTGAAACTTTGCTAATTCATGCAAAACTAAGTTATCTGTCTGCTGTAAAATTGACAAGACTTTAGCCGGTAGATATCGAGCGATTTATGGTCGGCCACTGATCCCATAATGTTATTTCAACGGACCGATTTTAAACTTTCCTAAAATATACTTACCGACCGACCAGAGATCTGAAACTTTGCACACTTGTAGGTCTGAACAGTGTTGCTAACATAGATTTTTTCGAAATATAATTCGCTCAACTGCGACCACTTTGACCACCCGAGCGAAACTGGCAAAATTGGAAAAACTCATAACAACTAAACGGGACTCGATAGCAGTCTGAAACTTTGTTAGAATGTCCGTCCATGTCAGGCGGTCAAATAGAGATTTTCGCAAAAATCTAGTGACAACTATTGATTTTGTGCGAATTTTTTTCCCATTTGTACACTAGTTGTGACCCCTTCTATATCCCTCTTTACCCCCCAGTGTCTTGATTTGGTTATTTTACAATTCATATCGACTTTTGGGATCATTTTGGTTCATTGGTTTAGTTCCTAATGGCTAACTATGGTCCTCATCCACCTTAGCCGCTTGTCCTAACACTTACCCAATCCATTTGCCTCTCGTTTGGTGTTGGTTTTGGATTTCTAGATTCGCGACCAGTAGTCGCACACACTTGAAACTTTGCCAAGTCATTCCAAACTAAGTTATCTGTCTGCTGTAAAATTGACAAGACTTTAGCCGGTAGACACCGAGCGATTTATGGTCGGCCACTGATCCCATAATGCTATTTCAATGGACCGATCTAACACTTTCCTAAAAAAATACTTACCGACCGACCAGAGATCTGAAACTTTGCACACTTGTAGGTCTGAACAGCGTTGCTAACATAAGTTTTTTGCAAATCTAACTCGCTCAATTGCCACCACGTTGACCTCCCCAACGAAATTGGCAAAATTTGAAAAAACTTATAACTACTAAACGGGACTCGATGGCAGTCTGAAACTTTGTTAGAACGTCCGTCCATGTCAGGCGGTCAAATAGAGAGATTTTCGCAAAAATCTAGTGACAACTATTGATTTTGTGCGAATTTTTTTCCCATTTGTACACTAGTTGTGACCCCCTTTCTATACCCCTCTTAACCCCCAGTGTCTTGATTTAGTCATTTGCCAACCCGTATTGACATTTGGGACCATTTTGGTTCATTGGTTTAGTTCCTAATGGCTAACTATGGTCCTCATCCACCTTAGCCGCTTGTCCTAACACTTACCCAATCCATTTGCCTCTCGTTTGGTGTTGGTTTTGGATTTCTAGATTCGCGACCAGTAGTCGCACACACTTGAAACTTTGCCAAGTCATTCCAAACTAAGTTATCTGTCTGCTGTAAAATTGACAAGACTTTAGCCGGTAGATATCGAGCGATTTATGGTCGGCCACTGATCCCACAATGCTATTTCAATGGACTGATTTTACACTTTCCTAAAAATACTTACCAACCGACTAGAGATCTGAAACTTTGCACACTTGTAGGTCTGAACAGTGTTGCTAACATAGGTTTTTTTGCAAATCTAACTCGCTCAACTGCGACCACTTTGACCGGCCCGACCGAAATTAGCAAAATTTGAAAAATTCATAGCATGCAAACGAGACTCGTCGGTAACTCGAAACTTGGTCAGAATGTCCAGTCCATCAGGCGGTCAAATATAAAAATGTTCGCAAAAATCTAGAGACAACTACTGATTTTGTACGAACTTTTTTCCAATTTTGACACTAGTTTTGGGCCCCTCCCATCCCCCTCTTAACCCCTACTGCCTTGATTTGGTCATTTGACAATTCGTATTCACTTTTGGGACCATCCTGATTGGTTTATTTTGCTCTAAATGGCTCGCTGTGGGCCCCACTCATGTGAGCCGAAAGGGCTGAAAAACTTTCAAAGTATGTGGAAAGTTTGTTCGGAATTGTCAAAAAAGTATATATATGAGTAGTACTGTTCAGTACTAGTAGTAGCAGTATAAGCAGTATAGTATTGTATTGTATTGCTGTATATGGCTTACTACACGAGTGACGGCAAACACTCCCACATGGGAAACGCTCCGTGTTGAGCTAGTAGCTGTTGGCTGTGCCGAGCACTGCCGCAGCAAAACTGTTAATATTCGGAAGCGTAAGCGTACGCCACATTAGGCACTTTCCGACACATGTAAGTTGCCGCCGCAACTTACCGTCGCTACTGATCTGAGTGTTAGGCTGACTTGATTACGCATAGATCACATTCAGACGAGACATGTTACCGGTGTCTAACCGCTTTGGCGGTACTGTTCGGTGCAGTCGCCGACTCACCGTGACAGTTTGTGATGTGCTATACGCTGAGCGATAGCCAAACAAATTGCATTTCGGACAGATTGTGTGGTGAAAGAGCGGGCTGTTACTGAGATAACAGCCGGAAGCGTGCGCGCAGACTGGCAAGTGCTATCCACAGTGACGGCACTCGCGCCGGTCTGAGCGTAGGCTTGCATCGAGCGCCTGTGTGCACTTAATGCTACCTGGTTGATTCTGCCAGTAGTCATATGCTTGTCTCAAAGATTAAGCCATGCATGTCTAAGTACATGCCGTATTAAGGCGAAACCGCGAATGGCTCATTAAATCAGTTACGGTTCCTTAGATGTTGACTGTCTACATGGATAACTGTGGTAATTCTAGAGCTAATACATGCACAAAAGCTTCGACCCTCGACGGAAGAAGCGCATTTATTAGAACAAGACCAATGGGTTCCCGGTTACACGGGGATCCTCTTTGTGGTGACTCTGGATAACTGTTGCTAATCGCATGGCCTATGTGCCGGCGATGAATCTTTCAAGTGTCTGCCTTATCAACTGTCGATGGTAGGTTATGCGCCTACCATGGTTGTAACGGGTAACGGGGAATCAGGGTTCGATTCCAAAGTTTATTAAGAAATTAAAATTTGATTGATCCTTTACAACACTCAAAGGTATGATAAAAGTATCTATACATGAAATCTTACGTGAGTCGAATTTATAACAAATTGTTAATATAAAATTAGACGTTTGATAAAGTATTTATAAATAATTACATATACATATATACAAAGATGTGAGGACATTAAGACATCCATAAATATTATGTAGATAAAGTAAGATCTGTTTATTCTAAATGCCAAAGTATTAAAATCCTTTTATTTGATTGTTAGATTTGGGCGACGACTTCATTTGAATTGGTAGCTGCCGTTGAATTGTTATGTTTATAATTGATTTGTCGGATGTATTCTTTAAAAGCCTTTTCTTGTCTTTTTTAAACTAAGATATTTGATAATTCTCTGACAGAGGTTGGGGTTTGGTCAACTGTTTGATAGAAATTCTGTCTTTCGATGTTGAATTGAGGACAAGAGAGTAATCTATGGGACACGTCATCTATTTCACTGCAATATTTTACATTCAGGACTTTCCTTAACTTAAATCTTTCAGGTATGCCTGAAAGTCGCCGTGCCCTGTGATGAATTGGCTGGTGATATGGTCAGGTATAAAGTGCTTCCAATTTAGCCTGTCTCTTATTTTTGGTATGAAGGAGAAAGTGAGCCTTCCTTTTTCGCTGGCTGTCCATTGTGCGTCCCAGTCCTCAATAACTGCGTTGTGTACTTCACGTTTGGCTACTTCCATTGTGATCTGTGTTTCTCTACGAGTAAAGTTGTTAGATATCGGCTCTGTTAAACGTAGTGCCGGATGTACCGCGCGAAGTAGTTAGTACGTCTTTCGAGTCGTTCGAAATCCACATG
>JAEMBT020000066.1:0-50140 GCA_018873245.2 Archegozetes longisetosus
AAGTGGGATATTGATATTATTATAATGATGTTATAATGTCTGTCAAAATGTCAGCTTTATGTGTGGTATATAATATTGTAGTATATTTTTAACCATTTTATTCACATAAATGATTATTTGATATCCGTAAGATATAGAATGTAACTTTATTTTTATACTGTACGGTACATTTGAGCGCCTTGCTCCATGCATCGTAACATATGTATCTTATTGCTATTAATAAAAATTTGTTTTACCTGTATTTTCACGCATCAAAAGAATAGTTGCAGGTGCTGAAAGCACTGAAAAGGAGAAATCAAATTTTCTTCCGCTGGCATTTTATGAATCTTTGGTTCAAGATTAAAAGTACTTTTACGAATAAGTGACATTCCATCGATATCTAGATTAACAGTAATGCTTTCATTTTCATAAATAAAATGACCCAGAGGTTTAATTGAAAGTTTAATTACTTATGTAATATCACTCAAAATCTTATCAATATTTTAGTTGCGTACTAGAAAAATTTAATGTACCATCATATCATTATGTTATCATATGAAAAATATTTTTGATAACTTCAAATATAAATTGTAGAGCTGGATAATTACGAATATTACAGGAATCAGGCACCTTCTTCGATAATCGGGCAAATATCCGGGTAATCGACATTTCATTGAATCATACTCATAAAGACTAGGTTTATTAAGATATTTTATTCTTACACAAGAAGACTTACTAAAGAATTACTAAATTCACACAAGAATACATACTAAATTTGGCTTTATACAATTAAGTTAATGAGAAAGTAAGTAGTCTGCTCTAGACAAAATTCTTTTGGCTCTCAATAATCCCAAGGAGTTCCAAGACATTTCATTCAAAGTCCAAGAGCAAAATAATGAGGCAAATAAATCCACGTACCCGGTTCTTTGAAATTGGATCCGAGTACCCTTATTATAGGACAGATACCCGAATACATGGATACTCATTCCCCACCACTAATAAATCCATAAATTTGAAATATAAGTCTTCAAGTCAGTTTGCTTATTCAGCTTAAATCAAGAGATAACTTATTATTTTATATTATTTAAATACGAGTACTGATTCTCTTGAAACAACTATTGAAAGCGTTGCTAAACATACTAACCAAGAGAATTTGAATAACTTGTTCGAGTTGCTCAGGTCAGTTGCTCCTCTATTGACTCTTTCATTGCATCCTATTTTTAGAGTTACTTTTACAAGAACTTTGCTTTTTCTTTGCTTTTACTTTACTCTTAGTTTACTCTTTACTTTTGTTGATTTGATCTTTAAAATGGAGTTCGTTTTAATCAATCATCCAAATTTTTATCCGATTTATTTTAAATTATTCACCTGATTGTTAGTCAGTTGCCTATTAGTGGCATGACAACAATGATACCTCTCTGTAAGGTTACTTTTTTAGTAATGGCAATTTTGGGAATATCCTAATTTAATGAAGTGTCCCAATATTTTGCCACAGTACTTGGGAGATCATAGAGACTAATTTGACAATTTATTAGTTTATATTGTCCCACAAAATTTCAATCTGTGCCTTTGTCCAAAGGCATCCAAAATTGACTAAATTTACCTCAAAGTTCCATCTCTACTTACAATTTATGCGTCACGTCAGGTTTCGACCAATTCAGAAATTTTCTAAAAGTTTGAACTTAAAGCATATTTAAGTTCAAGCTTCTGATTAATCTACCAATAAAAGGGCGAATAATCAAAAATAAAGTTGAGGAAAACTTAATATCAACCAGGGTGACCAGATTTTACTGAACCGTTTTCTGGACTTTGAAAGTGTAAGGGTGTACCAAGTTAAATACCTTAGAAAGTTTCAAAAATTAAAGTGTTATTTCGGAAATGCAGTAATTTCCTTAATCAAAACTAAAATTAATGCTTTTGAATGAGAAATTATGACAAAAATGACATAATTGAAGAAACATAAATCAATTTTGAATATTTATCATTAGATTTAGTAACTTTAATTAGCTTCAGGTTTTGAGTTGTGAAAACTTTAAATTCTTTAAACATTGAGTCGTTTTCACTTTTACTCAATTGCTTATGATTGATTTGTCGTCAAAATTGATCTTTACTAATTTAGATTTACTTAACTATTTGTTTTAACCTTCAATTACTTATAAAATAGGGCATTTTTAGGATATGTGCTCGCATTGAATTAGTACTGAGTACTGACTCAAATCACACCCCTATATAGTCTTTTATTAACAATAAGTCTCATGTATTAGTTGGCGGCAAGTTTGAACAATGAACTGCAGCTAGGCTCAATATCATTAAAAAAAACTGACTTTAGAGCAAGCTTCAGCCTTAGATTAAGGCTGAAATTTTCTCTAAAAGCTGTTGAAAATTCCACGGAACGTGCATTTTTTTTAATTATAAACGATTTATTGTTTTACTGCTTATTAGTTTTCAATAATTATTCAAAAGGGGATGGACTCACTACAAGAACACTAATGAACTGATCTATTACTTATACCTAATTGCCTATTATAACATATCTAATTACAGCTTCTGCCTATAAAGCAAAACACATAGAGACACAAAATATTTCATTCTCCAATTTTGAAAAAAAAATTCATTCCTGGACATCTCAATGTCAAGGAATATATCGCCCTGGACACAAGACAGAGGTCTTTATTCCTTGACTGTCCTGTCCATTCCTGGACGCCTGTCACCCCGATATCAACACAATCATTTACACTGATTCAATAGCGTGTTTGAAATCAAATTTATGCAAATTGAAGTACACCTTTTAAACCATTTATTTGCTACGAAATAGAAATTATCCATTGATTGAACTCACGGGTAGTTGAGTTCCGATCCTTTATTAAACTTTAATAGTGAGTTAAATTTGTGGAGTCTTTAAAGAATAATAGTATACTACAAGATGGTTTCAAAACTATTTGAAGGAACTGCATAACTTTTTGATTGGTTCCTCTGAGACAGAGTTAGACAATTTTTTTGTCACAAATTACTTGTAAAACACTTACATCACTGCTACATCATATGCGGATTTAAACATCAAAACCAACAGCATATAAAAAGCATAACACTCAATAAGACTAACATCGATATCGATATCAGGTTTTTCATTAAAATTGCATACTTAGAAGGCATCGAATTCTTAACTGCTAATGCGATCATGTCTTGTTTCAAACTATTATTATTGGATGACCAAATTTCGACTTATATTAAGTAATGAAATCAATAGCCAAACGACAACAGAGATTGCATAATACCAGCATAATATAGTGAACACTATCAATGATAATGATATTTGGAAAAGTGAAGAAAGTTTTCATATAAATGTTAACATCTGCTGAATATTTATTCCATGAAATTACGAATAGCTCTAAAGGATGATATGAAATACAACGCAAGAATTCTACCGGGACTGCGAAAGGCTTAATGATTGAACTACTAACAAATTTGTAATAAAAGATATCAAACATTAAATCGTATTATAAATAGTAGCGATTGCCGTGAATGTGATTATAATGTAAGACATTGCTCGAATAGCTTTTTTCGAAGATTTAAACTATAGATAACTACTAGAAATTAGTTATTTCCAAGAATGCTATCAATTAATATTTTCATAATATATGAAATTTATAATTAATATATTTTATGATTGTATTTTAGTAGTAATCTAATAAACTCTGAATTATTTAGTTTTAATAGATTGAATTACTCACCACTTCCGAGTGATTAGTGAACAGGTAGAATCCGGTCAGAGTGATAACGCAGTTGAGCGAAGTATAGGTGACTTGCCACAGCTCTGTTCGAAGCACTTTTTCGTAATCGACGTCTGTCCACTCTTAAAGCCAAGCCTAGGATTGCCAGGTATCTAACCAGGTCTCTAACCTAGACCTTTTAATTGACATTAAAACAGTTTAAAATTAATTTTTAGAAAATTTTTAAACACTTCAATCATTTACGCACAAATATAACCAATAACTTATGAGATTCTCATGACAACTTATCTGATTTTTTCATTTTTCTATTAATTAGGGTATAATAATAAGCCTATTGGTGTATCATATTGTATCTTCTTACCCTTGTTGTGATACCATAGATTGCTTTCGCATTTTCATCAGCATAAGTACCGAAAAGTTGATCAAAAATGATAAGATAAGCGGCATAGTTCTTATCAATATAAGACCTGTTTCGGGAATTCATTAGTTCTGGTTAAGAGCGTGACGAGTGGAGAGAAATTGATTGAATTAAATTAAGATTTCGGTATCGAGTTTAAAACAGATTAGTTTTCATACCATGATGTACGCAGTAACGGCTCAGAGCATTGGGAATATACTCAAGAAGTCCTAATTTGCCGATAGTTTCGGTGTGAAGCCATGCCTGGTATAAGAACATGAACTGCATACGTGTTATCATAATTGGAGGCGGAATAGCGATCGCTAATAGTGATGTGTAGTGCTATCAAACAGATACTATTCAAATTCATTCAGCTTTTGTCTTTTATTGCTTGAATCCTAAGAAATAGTTATTATTTTAGGATTAGTTAAGATCAAGCTTATTCAACGGAAAAAATATAGGCTATTTTCAGAGAAAACTTATTTAACCTTAATTTCTATTGAGATTTTTCACTTTGCTCGAGATAATCAAATAATAAGATTAAGTGCGAAAACTGTCAAGTATATTTTACAAAGATTTTCATATTCATCAAAATATTTTATTTGTTTATTTTACTCATGTACGTTACTCAAATTATTTCAGTTGATTCACTGAAATTGATTGAAAGTTCAACTGATCATCGTTTAAGTTTTGGCGATTATGATTTGGTGTGCTAAAACGATTTGGCTTAAGATTACTTAAAGTTTAAATGTTGATTTAAACACTAACTATAGTGTGTTTCGTATGTAAAATTTGTGCATCATTGGTAGTACGTGCGTTGCATTAAATATAGGTCAGGAACAGTAGTCTTCAAGTTCTGAATAGAATTTATAATAAAAAGCTTGAAAGTAGTTGTTCTTAATTTACATTTTATGTAAAGCACGCGCTGCCAACAATAAAAACTTTTTAACATAAATTAGGATCTACGGAACACACTATAGAGTAAGTGCACTAATTGATTATACACAAAAGTTCATAACAACTAATTTTCTTAGATTAAAGTTCAAATGTTTTCAAAGTAATCAGTTTTCAATTGAATTCAATTACTATTTAACTATTTTGAATAACTTTCCAAAGGGGTTACAAACACGTAAGCTATTTATGTCATTATGTCAGATATAGAGCCGTATTCTGAGTTCTGTCTTAAGCTCGATCTCAACCTAAGTTAGACTTGAAAATACAAATTTCAATAGCACCAAGTCTAACTTGAGTCGACATCGAGCTTAAAAAAGAACTCAGAATACGACTCATAAAGTTATATCAAACTATGAGACTACATTCTAAAATATGAATTTTTGGTCAAATTAGAGGTGGTTTAGATCTTAGTATCATTTGTTAATAGCTTTCTCTTAATATTACGCTCTGTGTTATGGTCGTGGCCTACAATTAGTAAGGCAATGATTGATCTTAGTTTACTGAACTTCAAATTTTTATCCTATTTATGACATTTCTGAAAAGTAAAGTAATTCTCAATTCATGATCAGACTTATCAGAAGAATAAAAAATTAAAGCAAACCCACATAAACTGATATTCAATTCAAACCATGAAAGTCTTATGGCAGTTCCAACATTTTAATGTTTGGAGCTATGATGATATTGATGGCTTGTCCAAAGAAAGTTGACTTCGTGAAGTCTATGAGCTCAATAAAACACGAATTCCATCAGAAATAAAGAGTTAGAACCAAATGCACCAATGATTTGGTAATGTTATGCGATAGTTTTCATAAATATACTCATAAACGTAAAATAGTTTCGTACCGAAGTATCTGAAACAAAAATTATTGTAATGAACTTACTCTGTCAAGAAGTTTTGAGCTATACTTCGATTTATGCTTGATGTAAGTTCGAGATTTAGGTACTTGGGTCGTTACTATAACTTGTGATAGACATCAGTTTAGCTACCCTGAGCTTGAGCTGAGCTGAGCTGAGCTGAGCTGAGCTATGAGCCGAATTGATCTGATCTCATTGACTAACTGAGATTTTTTGCGAAACACTTTAATATTTATTAGAAATACTGAAAATAGCTACAAAGTAAGAAATTTCAGTCTAAAAGTTTTAAATGATCTAAACTTCAACGATATTTTCTTGCTTAATATTATGGGTGATTAAAATATCAAATCATTAGATTTGCGTTTATTCCGAATCAAAGTACTTAAATATTGAATTCAAACACACTAAACTTCTTTTGAAATAAGTTATTGAATATTTAACTCTATCTTAAAGCTAAAACGTTTTAAATCGTTTTACATGAGCTATTATTGTATAGCTACAAATTTACTAAAACATATTTAACAAACTAGATGATACAGAACTCCATTAAGTTTGCCGTAAATTTAAATGATCTCAGATAAATTTTAATTACATGAACCTTTAAGAAATATCAACCATATATCATAATAATATTAATAGCCATATCTAAAGCTTACGTATTTTTAGCATTAAAAAATATTAATAAGTTTAAAGACATCAAAATCTTAAAAAATTTAGGTTTTAAAAGAGATTTATCAAGATTTTTGCTAACAGTACAAATAATTACTTTTGTTTCAAAGACCCAGGTTTGATATGATAAGCATGTGATACAAGCGTTTGTATTTTATTAATATTGTCCAAAATATGAGCCAAAAGTGAACCTAGTTTAATACCACATGAGCTGATAACCATTCCAACAGCCCCATTGATAGCAAGAATTAGATAAAGATAAGTGAACAACACTTATATTCTAAACTCTGAGTCCAATAGACTTCAAATTAAGTGATTTCAAAGGTAATATTTTTATTTCTTTCAAACGAAAAGATTTTCAGTTTTTCTTGTTAGGTAGATATAAATAGCAGTAAAGAGCAATTTGAGTGGCAAATCTAAAACTGACCTGAACACTCAAATACTGTTAAATAATCAAAAAAGTATGTAATAAATCATTTATTTGTAAAATTTATGAACTACATTAACAGAAGAGTGAGAAAAAATGTTAACATCTTAAGAAATTCTAAATTCTAATTGAAATACAAGTCTCAAATATCTAAATAGAAATATCAACCATATATCTTAATAATATTAATAGCCATATCTAAAGCTTATGTATTTTTAGCATTAAAATATATTAATAAGTTTAAAGACATATCAAAATCTTAAAAAATTAAGGTTTTAAAAGAGATTTATCAAGATTTTTGCTAACAGTACAAATATTACTTTTGTTTCAAAGACTCAGGTTTGATATGACAAGCGTGTGATACAAGCACTTGTATTTCATTATTTTCATATTCAATTAAAATAATTATAGTAAAGATAGCAATTTAGTGAATGAACATCAATCTAAGAATAGACACTAAAATAGCTGTCAGATTGGCTAAAAGTAAGTTATTCCAAATCAATAAGTTTTTAAATCAAGATTATAAACTAAAAGTCATTAAATTTCAAAATGTGTTTCTTTTCAAAAATCATATTACATATTATTACTTACTTCAGGCAAATAAATCACGAGTTCTTCAAATGAAAATTCGCTCATTAGAATACCTATTAAGATTCGAGTATTCCTCAGTTTACATTTTTCTCATTTATATAAAGTAAGCATTCAAAATGGAATGTCTTTTATATAAATCTTAGTATTACTGTTGGTTTTAGTATTGGATTTGACAATTACCAGCACTTTAAAATCAAATTGATAACACATTTTTAAACGTATAATAAACTTTTAATAATTTATTATTAAAGCGTGTTGTTTTCAATTATTGAAAACTTTCTGACTCAGTATTTTGTCAGATCTTTTCATTAACACGACTCAAAATTCATTATTAAAAAGTTCTAAACTGGTTATTAAAATGCATTTATTGGTTAATCGCAATATACTTAACACAAATCTCAACGAGTTGTCGAGCTCTAACGTATATCGGCTCTTCTGCATCTTTTTAGGAGTGATAAAAGCATAACTTTATTCTGTTGATGGTGCTGTGATCTGCAATTGCTATCAATCAAACAGTCGAAATAGCACTTCGTTTCAAAATATAAAACTATTATTTTTATTGTATTAGTCTAAAGACCGAATTTGCATGTATTGAAGCAAAGTGCTACTTCGAGTGTTTGATTAATAGCAATTGCAGATCACAGTACTAAACTTTGATCGAAAACTAGAGGGACACGTCATAACTACTATACGGGAGGACTTAAGTAATCGAAAAGGAGGACAGAGGAGGACGTTTTTATTTTTTATTCACATATTATTTAGTTTAATAAAGTTTGTGTCTAAATGAATATTATTCTTCCATATAATTGTTGGGAGAAGTAACTCCTCTGTTAGCGATCGAAAATGAAGTGTCACACAAATTGCATTTAAGATGATGATCGTCTTTTCAGGATAACCATAATTTGTATTTATCATTCCTCAACCACTTTTCGTTAAATACACATTGTATTTTGGTATAGTTAGATATACTTTTGCTCCTCTTCTGAGACATTGTGATTCACAATTAGAAAGAGGATTGTTTGGATTACAATTTTTATTACTGTCACATGCATTTGATAAGTCAAACGTATGATTGCACTATACTTGTGTATTCCCTTAACTGTTCCCTTTATAATATATGCGAAATTATACTATCTTTGACTACGAAAAGGGTATAATTTGCCTTTTGCATACAAAACAAAAAATAATTATAGTCTCAGGAAATTTTAATGCTTTTTGTAAAGGAGGACATTGTATTGTCCTCCTCTGACCTCAGGAGGACAGAGGAAATTTGTCAAGAGGACTGTCCTCCCTGAAGGAGGACATGTGGTCACCCTATCGAAAACTCATAAATGATGATCACATTAATGTTGAAGTGATTAGAGTGGCGAAGGAACCTCGTCACATCTCTCCATACAACGAACAAAGTTTTGGATTTCAGACTATGAAAGAAATATAAAACAAGTGTTTCCAAAAGATGCATTAATAAAAGTGTAACGATGGTTGCGACTGACATGCGATCGTGTCTTAACTTTACACAAGGCATGAATAAGTCTTCAGGAATAGTTTCCACAATTGATTTAAGTAGAATTGATGTCCACAATGAAATAATTTGAATCGATAGTAATTTGAAACTTATTGTGGAACTTGTCATGAAACTCGTTAACTTATATCATTAAATTATTATAGAGTAAAACAATAAAGCATTGGAACCTTCGCTAAAAGAATGAACTCTGACCACTTCTTCTATTTATGTAACATACAAAAGTGATACTAAACTCCATTCAATAGTTGTATTCTATACATGAATTAAAATCTGTCAAAAAATTTATTCATGTCTGGAATAAGGTCAACTGTAGACTTGAATGGAGACCAAATTATTGGCTGTAAGACAATAGTAAGTCTGATAAATAGTTATTTGATTGTATTTCCTCTGAATAAAATGTTTGACTTCGATTTTGCGTCAATTCGTGTCTATTTTTCACACAAATCTTTCATAAAGTCTTTCTCTTTGTTGGCTATATTTTTGAGAATCACATTAACTTCTATTTTATTTGTGTTGATTTGGTTCAGGATAATCACTTATTCTTATCTATTGATAGCTGTAAAAATTTGGTTATGACAATTCACATTCACATCCATTCATTTTATGTTTATATCTTTTCAATAGTGTATAAATTAAATAATGAAGTCTATTTTGTGTTTTAAGTGTAGACGAGTTTTCATAGGATAAAGAAAAATGAAAACAGAAAATAAATTCTCAGGTTCATTGACCTTTTGATTCAAAGTCAGTCTAATTATTTGAAATATCAAACGTAAATAATAGTCGTTTTATTCATCTTTTGAACTTGGACTTTTCTTATAGCCTTTGGCTAATTTCTCATCTTATCATAGCATCTATAGTTCAACATTTATAAATATACTCAACTTTGTTAGAGTCAGACATATAGTCGGATCAGTGTTATAAAGTGCTATTTATAGTGTTATTTCAGTCTGAAATAAAACTATATGGCACACACTCGACTATATTCAGTTAACTAAAACGGACTGTTTTTATGACAAATCAACTTGTCATAGAAGTTGAAAACTTTCACTTCACTAATACCTAAGACTTGAAATAAGAGTTGAGTACTTGCTCTTAAACCACTAGAAATAAATTTTTTAGGGCAGTGTGCTGCCAAATATTGCTTTGGCCACTGTTAATCATCGCATTCATCCATTCAATTCAGTATCAGATGTGCTATGCTTTGATCGAAAACTCATAGATGATTATCACACTAATGTTGAAGTGGTTGGAGTGGCGACGGAACCTCACCACACCTCTCCATACAATGAACAAAGAATATAAAATAAGTGTTTCCAAAAGTTGCATTAATACATGCGACTGACGCGATTGTATCTTAACTTTACACAAGACATCCATATGTTTTCTTCAGGAATAGTTTCCACAATTGATTTTAGTAGAATTGATGTCCACAATGAAATAATTTGAATTGATAATTATTTAAGACTTGTTCTCAAACTCATCAACATTAATCATCACACTATTATAAAGTCAAGCAATAATGCATTAGAGCCTTCGCTGTAAAAGAATGAACTTTGACCACTACTTTTATTTATAACAAGTAACATATAAAAGTGATACCATTTAATTATATTATTTAATTCTTGTCAATTTGTATGTCGCATGGATTTCTTATAATTTTCTACAGAACTAAAGTTATAAAAAGCATCAGTCAAGATTCTCAAAACATCTTTTCGGTGTGTATTATGAAAGATTATACTTAATAAAAGTTAAATCCTTGAGTCTGCTTATGAACAAAAAGTAAAACCGACTGAAACTATAAAGAAAGCTACCTTCTATCTGATACTTATGCATAACTTTGTTATTCATTACCTAAAGTACTTAATCTAAGAGTTATCTTACTTAAGAAAATGATGAATCGTTTAGTTTAAGCACGTAAATTGCGTAATGTGTCAATTTGCATCAAACAGATCGATTTACTTAATCTATTAAGTGTTGAAATGAAAGAAACGTTGGTTTTCTCTAACATATAGTGTTCAATAAATCTTAACTTCTAGTCTAATGCTATGTATCATGGAGAGCGCGTGCTTTGAAACACTTTCGGATATAGTATTAGAAGTTCTATTAAGAACCCAAAAACATTTGTTTCTAGTTTGTAACAGAACTTAAGTACATGACGCTAATAATGTAAAATTTTTTCTCAACACGACACGCAAACTACACTACCGTGCGGGGGTGTCATTTGCGCGATATCGTCGTTTGCGCAGTAATGTATTATAATCAAGTCTTTTTCCATAGCCTTACAGGTTGTAACTGGACATGTTTAGTACACTCAATTAGAGGTGTCCATAGTTGCTTCAAGAGAGTCAGTGCTCATATTTTAAATAAAATATCTCTTTAATTAAGCTGTACAAACAGACTGGAAGACGTATATTTCAGCTATATAGATTTAATAATGATGAGGAGCAGGTACCCACCTGATAATCAGGATACCCGGCTCCAATTTCCAAGAACTAGGTACCTAGAAATTATTTTTTTCATTATTTTGCCTTTGAATTTCAAGTCAAAATATCTCGAAATTCTTTGGGATTAATGATAGCCAAAAGAATTTTGCTTAGAACAGGCTACATAACCTTATTGTCGCAGTTGCATAAAGCCAAATTTAATAAGCGTACTAATTTTCTTATGTAAGAATAAAATATCTTAATAAACCTAGTCTTTATAAGCATGATTCAAAGAAATATTTCGATTATTAGGGTACTTGTCCAGTTCCCGAGTAAGGGTATATATTTCTGATTGTTGATATATCCAAAACTCACTAGCTCTACAATTTATATTTGAAATTATCAAAACAATTTTGATATGATAACATTCTGTGCATTAAATTATTCAAGTACGTAATTAAAATATTAAGATTTTGAATAAAATTATATAACTAAATAAAGTTTCAGTTAAACCCTTTGATCATTTCATTTATAAAATTAAAAGAATTACTATCAATTTAGATATTATGGAGACGTCACTTATTTTGATCTTGCACTAAAATTTATAAAATACTAGCAGAAGGGAAAGTTTATTTCTTCAGCACCCACAATGTTCTGTCTGGTGTGAGAAAAGTGTACTTTCAAAAAATATATTTGGCCAAGAAATCGGCGTTGAAAATTTTAATTCTATGGCTGAAATATTTGAAAGTTATACTAACATATATCAAATTTCAAATATAAATGTGTTAAAATTTATTGGAATCGATTCCAAGGTGGGGTCAGGATAGTGAAATTATACCCAAATTATTTTTACACTCGAAAGCTTAATAGTGACAATAGTAATTGAAAGCATGTTTCAATCAGACCATCATATGAAGCATGTAAACCAACTTACAGAATATTCAATATAGTAATCAAAGCAAATAAGAACCAAACTTGCAAATGTATATTAAAATATCTGCGTTTATTTATTAGTAAATGCTTTGTTGCATAACCAAAACACATCGAAATTCAACTGAAAAATATATTGTCATTTAGTACTTATTTTAAAGCCACTACCGTAACCACATAAGGGGCTATGGGTGCTATAGACCCACCAAAGTTCTTCAGAAAATTGTGTGTAGATACGTTTGAGTTGCGAAACAATCGATTAGTTGGCAAACCATTGTAACAGAAAAATTCTATTGATTTGAAAAATATTTATTAAAATAAAGCCCTTCACTATAAGCAAAAGACCTAGTCTGAGCCCCACGAAAGTTCAAATCTTGTTACGGTACTCCTTAAATGTAATAAACATAGTCAATCTTAACCTATTAAGAATTTTAATTCAATTTTTAAGTCAAATTAATTGACTTTATTACTTAATTAATTAATCGTTAACTAATAAGCTTTAATATTAATATAGAATTTTTCAAAAAAATATTCAATAAAAAACATTTTAAATCATTCGTTGATTAGCTTTCGATAAATTATATCAAATGTTAAAACGAATTACTCTTCGTAAAAATTATAAGTTTTCTCATACAATTAAAAATCATTCAAATTAAAAATATTTCGATAAAAATTTTAATAAATCAAAATTCTAATGCAAGTCAAACACTTATGAATCGGTATTCGGTTTCTATTTAATAGCATTTTGTTAACTAGCGTTTAATTTTAAATCGAAATAAAAAGCAAAGGAAATAAAATAGAATCAAAGAGTCAGCACAAATACTTGAAAGTTACAGATATTACTGAAGATGAACGAAGTATTATCAATAATTAAGAATGATTCAATGCAAAAAGTATTTAAATCAGGTTTATTTTTATTAATAGTAATTAGGTACACATGTAACAATGAATGGAACAAGAAACCTTAAATTTAAAGTGCAGCACAAAAATAAAGCTACATTATATACATGTATATATAATTTAGGGAGATATCCAATACTCATTTATATGAATAAAAGGGTTAACGAAAATATACTATAATACTATATAATATATCCTTATAAATTTAATATGTTAACAAAAATAATAACATCAACATATAATATAATATCGTTGATATTCATCTTACCCTAAACTAAGAGGATGAAATTCTCGTTCCATTGTCTCATTAGAATTGCAGCAATAGCATGTACCAAAAAGAAACCGAAATTGACAATGTCTGCTTGGATTGTGGCAAATGATATCTCTAGCTCCATTATTATTTCTGTAACAGCGCGCTCGGTATCCATTAGTGATCGACAAAGTACTAAAAGGGAATTCCTGTCCTGTCCTGCATTCTCGAAACCGATTCCTGTCCTGTCCTGTCCTGAGCCCTAAATTTTCATTCCTGTCCGGTTTTCCTGTTTTCCTGACATTCAATGTGTTTGAAAAATTATTTGTTCAAAAAAATCAAATGATAATACAATCAATGAATGCATATTCAATACAAATCAGTTAGATATAATAAAAATCAATTCATTTACGTTCTGTGAACTAAGTCTTGAATGATGGTCAGTGAGTATTAGAACAGCGGCACTGAAATTCCTTTCGCTTGAAAGGTTGGTCGCAGGGATAGACAGAAAACGAATAGCCAACCGATAGAGTCGGGGATAAGAACTTCTATTTTGTTCTCAATATCCGAGTAATGAAGAATTTATGTCAAACTTATGTCCAGTTTTCATTTTACAGGAATTTTACAGGAATTTAGAATCGAACAGGAATTCCTGTCCTGTCCTGTAGTTATGATAGCCTTTCCCATTCCTGTAAATTCCTGACCAGGAACAGGACAGGACAGGAGTTCCTGCAGGAATAGGAATTCATGTCAAACACTAGTATCCATCACAGCTTTCCAGACAGAATGCATTAGAAGAATTTCGGCAGACAAAAAGTAACACAAAACAAGCGAGCAAAAATATCAAATTCATTTTTGAAAGCGAGTAAAACTCAGCAGGTAATTGTTGTGTCATTAGTTCTTCAAACTTAACCTGCTCTTTATACCTATTTATAGGTTAGCATATTCTGAATAAATAAATAATATAAAAATTATTTGGAAAAATTAATCATGTAAAGACTAATATAATAAATTTTTTAAATGGCTTGATAAAAATTAATGAATATTTCAGCGTTAGTATGCGTTTGTCTCTACAATTCCAAACTTTTAGCTCTCCTCAGACTAAAACGTGCTACGCCACTTATTTGTGTCAATTAATATTTAGTTAGTTATGGATTGATGGGAAAATTTTTTCAAGTTCTAATTCCAATGGCTATAAAAAGCCTGAACTTAAGGAAGTCGATGTTATGGTTATCTTGTTATATCAATATTCGTACAATGACTTAACCTTGAACTTGAAATTGACGTCAAAATTAACATTATAAGGTCTTACTCGTTCATTTGCTCATTTTAAGGTTAATATTATTCATTGTTCGTTTTAATAAAATTGCAATGTTCGTTCGTCGATAATATTTCACTTTTCAACAATGATTTCAACCTTTTTAGTGTCATATTTAAGCTGTATATCAATCTGAAAACGTTGATATTTTTACCATTAAATATTAAACGAAGCTTTTTTGTAAATGAAAATAGTTTATAGCTTTCCAAGTTTTTATGGTAGATTTAATAATGATGTAATGATAGGTATTTACATTAATAATAATTAATTTTTTGTTTTAGGATTTTTTATTTACAAGTATTAAGCTAATTACAATCAAAAACTAGTTTATCGACTCATTTTTTTAATCAAAATGATTTGCATATTGTTCCACATTCAGTTTACAATAATTATTTTTATTGAATAATTTATGTATATTAATCTAATTTATGTTCGAAATACAAGACAAAATATAAATAAAAATAGTTGATTCACAAAACTTAATTAAATATTTTATTTGATATACGCCAGTGTTTGTAATTATATACAGTAGTGGCCACCGACAGATGTTTACTAGTGTTCCCAGGTTTCAAGTTTTCAGCTTGATTCTCAAGTTATTGAGGTTTATTTTAAAACCTTTTGCTTATTTATCTCAACTTTTTTAGAAACTTTTGAAAAGTTAAAGCTTATGAAGAGCTGAAAATGAATTTCCAGATGAAAACAACCCTTTATTACTAAGCTTTGAAAGATACAATTTTACTTTATAGTGATTTCTCTCAAAAATTCAGTAATATTTGTTCTCCTTATCTCATACGACGAATTGTTTACTCTGGGAATCTTTGGATGAGCGTTTAGTTTAGCACATAAAATATAGCACTTGTAGCACAACACGAAATATAAGAAATCTTTTATTATCTTACGATCTGAAGTATAAATATCTGCTTATATGACGCCAATCGAGTCGTAGAACCTGTTCGCGAATGAAGAGTCAACGCATCAAACGGTGAGTGAAATACAATCCGTTATAAAAAGGATATTAAGGAAATATGCGCTGAAGGCTATGATGGCTATGATGTCGAAGAGGTATACTCTATGTGAATAGTTGTGATGTTAGTTAAAAATTATGTATTAGAATGTGTGAGAATATAAGAAATGATAGACAATTCATTAATTATTAAGTCCAATCAATATTTTACTCGCTATAATGAGTCGAAGAATACGTGTGTGCCATACTATTCAGCTAAATAATTGATTTTGTATTTTCAGCATTGTATTACTTATAGTATATATTTTTAAGCCTTTGAAAGAAATGGATATCAGTTTTTGTTACATTCTTTATAAAATAGGACTAACAGAGAGCTATAAATTACGAGAAATTATTCAAATTTGAATTTATTTCGACTTCAATGTTAAAATCAATATCTAAAGCGTCTAAATCGCGACAAAAGATTCTTGTTTTTTATATTATTAGCGACAAAGTATCAAGTAGAGAGTGCACTCAGCGGATATTATGTTAGTATTTGTATTTCCAAAGGTGACAAAATTGAGTTTAACTCCCATTGAAATGTGCCTCTGCAGTTCATTTATTGAAGTTTTAATAGTGTTGCAAAACTATTGTTTTCTCTATTAGTATCAGCAATCAGATAAGAAAAGAACCTATATCTAGATAGAAACTGATGTTTTCAAAGTTAAATAATTGGGATTTATGGTTGTCTAAAGATTCTATTACAACTATGTTGAGCTTGACATAAAGATCGCAATATAGAGATTATAGGTATATTTTGAAGGAAACCAGATGTTTTAGGATCTAAACAGTAATGAAGAGTTATTTTGTTTCTTCTTTTGTTATGATTGTTTGAGCTTTTAGACAAATCAGTTATTGAAAGTTTAATAAACTAAATTTAAGTTCTTTTAACATCACTTTTATTAACTGTAAACTTGAATTTGATATCAATGATCAATAATATCAAGCAAAGCTTTTAAGAAATAAATTTTGAAAATAAAAATAACAAAGAATATTACTCGTGAGTAAAAGCTTTGAGGTCAACTTTACATTTGAACTGTCTGAGTAAATTTACTCAAAGAATAAGTTCCTACATTCTCACTTTAAAGAGCTTTTCGGTCAGCGCTCTTATAATTGTTGCGTATCTATCTTATCAGAGACAATAAGAAATGAGAATTCGATGAAGTATTCAAGATATCCCATTTTCTTTATCTCATTTCCGGAAATCTATATTCTTTGTTTTAAAGTTGATAGGGATATTCTTCAAGTGTTGTTTTAGATTACCCTCTAGTGATAATCTCAATTCATAATTCCTACGATATCGGAATTTGAATAATAAAACACAAATTTCATTTTAATTTCATTTTAATGTAGTAATTAATTTTGAGAATCAAAATGATCAAAATATTACTTATAAGAAGAGTTATATTCAGAATAAAGTTCATATAAGTTTAAAAAAATAAACATTTTCAGTATGTTTAGCTCAAAGGAATAAAATAAGTTAATAGTTTTTACTTTGCTAAAAGCTTTTCGGTCAACGATTCTATAATTACTGCATATTTTCGTGGAAGGTTTTTACGCTTATCAATCGGAGTAAGAAACAGCAGTTCAATAACAACTTTACGAGATCAGTTCTTTTTATCCGTTCACGAAATCTATATTTTGTAGAATAATAAAAGCATTTGTGAAACATTGTTTTAGACTGTTCTCTGGTGATTGTCTCTATTGATGATTTACACGATATCATGATTTGAATAATAGAAATACAAGTTTTATTTTAATTTCATTTTTTGTGTTTGCACTATATTAATATTCAGAATTTAGTCAAAGTCTCGTATTTCATTTAAGTCATAAGAACATAAATTAGTTTAAATTTATTTAACGTTTAAGTGAATAGCAGACTCAAAAATATTCAGTCGAAAGATTGAAGAATTAAGTCTTATGGGTGATGAATGGGCACAACTTATAAGACTTTTGATGGATAAGCATAACATAAGAAGACGCACGCATTCACAATCATTTTACAGATATGTAGGCATTAGTGTTCCCAGGTCTCAAGTTTTCAGCTTGATTCTCAAGTTATTGAGGTCTATCTCAGGCCTCAAGTTGGGTTATATAACGTGAAAATATAATCTCAAGTTAAAAATTTTGGCAAAAAACTCAATGCATATTATGCACTAAACTGTAAACTAATGTCACTTATTATAAGCAATTAATACTAACAATAATGGGTTAGTGCATAGAATGTGTTTATACATAGAATCTAATTACTAAAATAGTTTCGTGGAAATTTTTTGCATAAAAAGCTATGATTTGATAACAAAAGGATAACAAAAGTTGTATTACTGCAGCCAAATCACAGCAAAAATATAGATTTTCTAAATAATAGAATTTTGTTTTGTAAAGCGTTTAATTAATAAACAGATTATTAGTTAAAATAGGTTACATTATTATTTACTAGCTATAAATACGGACAAAAGCCCGTTGTTAGGTTAATGAAAAATTAAAAATCTGAAAAAATGTTAAAATAGAATTTAAAAATTTATTGAATAAATAGTTTAATGCACTTATTTAAAAATCTATATATTTAAATTCAATAATTTGGAAAAGTTTAAACTATTTAAATTGTTTTATTATTAAATTGGTGGTTAAATTTGACATTCGTTTCCAGTAATGAAGACTGAAACCAAAAAATTTTATAACCTTTATGTAGTCGATGTAGATATAGATTATCTGTTTAGAAGAAAAAATATAGAACATTAGGGAAATAGTTTAAAATCATACAGAAATATTACTTACAATAATAAGCACAAAAAATCCAGAAAAGATAAGTCAAATAAGCAATAGCAAAATATATCTCGAGATTTGTTTTCGAATATTAACGTAAAATATATCAGTAAATTTTGAAAATTTAGAGTATTAGTATATTATGAGTATATTTTCACAATAAAGATAAAATCGTGTGAATTTAAATATCCTCTTCCACTAATTCGAGTGGGAGTTGCGGGTCAACAATTATTCGTTTCATACTTCGATATTTATATGAATGTACTGGTCGATAACTTTCACCTTCTGTGTACAAATATGATAATGAAAGAACGAAATCCCCCGATTGGTCTGATGTAGAAAATTTTGGCAGAAGGCAGACGAAATGCATAGAACGATAGCATATAGCAATTTGTGGTCTCATTTCTGCATCTGGGCACCAAACATACCTCGTAGCCCAATCATTAACATGATAACCAATAATATGTATCGGATGATTCATAGCAATAGACAGTGCTAAAATCTGGAAAGGACCACAATACGGGGCTTGTGTGATTACATGTGATGAAAACTGAGCATATCTTTGTGGGAGGAGGTTAATAACATTGTTGTAGCGTTGAGATATTAGGCCAGTTGAGAGTGCATAATCTTCTAGAGCCAACATATAATAGTTGTCATTAGAAATTTTATACTGACGCCGAGCTAATGGAATAATATTATTCCTGAAAGCAGTTTCGTGTTGAACAATTGAGGCGAGTGCAGCTAAGCGAAAAATAGGTGAAAGACTTTCATTCCCTGTGACAGAAAGCGCGACAGCATTATAACAGCAGTTTCCATCTGAAGAGTGTGTACTGGGAAATATTTTTGCTCAGTCCATGGGAACCTGTCTATTTGTTGGGTATAAAATGTATCACTTCTTATAGATTTAAGTTCTTGATTTCAAAAATACTGAGGCAAACTCATGAGATGAGCACAGATTTCATGTGTTAATTCATCGAGTTTAATAAATCTTGTGCGAGTCCAGATAGTTGTTAAAGTTTGCCAACTATCGTATGCGTTGCTCAAGATTAGGAAATCTAATACCTGTTCACACTTTTCTTTAAGTCTTTTTTGGTATGCGATAACGTTTCTAAACCATGTTCTATGAGGTATATTTATATTAATTGTTGAAATTCTATCTAAAAGCTGTTCAGTATTGCTTTCTTTCTCTGGCAAAAGAGAATTATCTACTTTGTTTTCTTTTGAACTTTGCACAAAATTTGTATTTTTACGTTGATTTCGATGTTGTTTGTCATATGATTAAGTATTTCTTTGAAAACTGTGTTAACTGTAAAAACTCTATCGGATGATTTTAAGAGTTTTCCCTGCTTTTCGGAATCTAAAATTTTGACTTTGATGCTGTCCTTAGATTTTGCTCTTGAGAAAGCAACGTACAATTGACCATGACTAAAGACAGGAGCAGGCAAATAAATCCCAACTTGGTCGAACGTTTGGCCTTATGATTTATTTATTGTCATAGCGAATGCATATCTAATAGGAAATTGTCTCCTTCTAATTTTAAAAGGCATATCTTGATCAGAAGGAATGAGATCGATTCTAGGTATTAAGACTTTTTCTCTTATAGAAATTCCACTTACAATCTCTGCTTCGATAACATTTGATCTTAAAGACTTCACAATAAGTCTCGTGCCATTAAAAAGTCCTCTTTTAGTGTCCAAATTTCTCAAAAGCATAATAATAGCACCAACTTTTAATTTCAACGAATGAGGAGGCAAACCGCAGGGTGTGAGTGAATTTAAGAATTCTACTGGATAGTTGAGTCTTTCTTGATCATCGTCCGTTTCAATCGAGCCAATGCTATTGTAAATTGTTGCTTTGCCTTCCAAACGATCAATTATATCATTGTTAATCATCAAAGCGTCTTCATTTTTGGAATATAAAATAGATTTATTAGCTATTTCATAAACTTCTAACTTTATGCATTTGTTGAAAATCGAATCAATTAATGAATTCTTAACCAAAAAAAATAGATGGTATTTCAATTGTGTCTAACCATAAATTATCATCATTCGTAAGATCGCCATCCCCTAGTTTGATAAGCCAATCTGCAAAATCTTTCTGCCCATTAACTGTTCTCATATTCTTAAGAAGTTTGAGTTGATTATTTTCAAAATATTTCCATGAGGAACTGTTCTTGATACTTGTTTGAACGATTGTAACTCTGTTTCCATGTTTGACGACTGGTAGACATTGCCTGAAGTCACCTCCTAAAAGTATTGTTTTCCCACCAAATGGTCGATTATTATTCATTATATCTCTTAGCAATTTATCAATAGCGTTAAGAGCATAGGATGGAGCCATTGTTGCTTCATCCCAAATTATTAGTTTAGCTTTTTTTTATAAATCGAGCCTCATTGGAATTACACTTCATATTTGATGTTGAAGTTTCAACTAATTGAATTGGCAATTTAAATTGTGAATGATAAGTTCGTCCACCTTTTAAAAGCGTAGCCGCAACTCCAGTAGAAGCAACTGGTATGACAACTTGATTTTGGCCTCTAATCACACTCATTAATGTGTTATAAACAAAGGTTTTTCCGCTACCACCAGGTCCATCAAGGAAAAAACAGCGAGTTTCTTGACTCTCATTCATAACGGCAGAAATTATAGTATCATAAACAATTCTTTGTTCATCGTTGAGCATAACTATATTCTTTTGTCCCTGTTCTTTCTCGAATACAGAATCATAAACTTCTCTATTCAAGTCCATATGATCTCTTACAGGTAATGGTAAATTGAATTTCTCACAATTCAAACCGTGTAGCATAAAAATATCTTGAATATCTAAAAGTGCCTTATTAATTGATTCATTCATATCAAATTTCTTTAAAAAAAATCTTCTATAAATGAGTTTTGATACTTTTGCCAAAGTTTAAGAGGCTCGATTGGGTTTCCGAAAATGCATGTAATGGCGAAAAGTTGTCTCATTTGGAGAGGCATATCCATAAAGCTTGCTTCTTCTAATGCTTTATCCCACTCTTTATCATCTGCGAGGAGGTTTCTGAGTATCGCAGCCTCTTTAAAAGTAGCACAAACTCGGTTGTCAACAGTTTTAATGTCATCGAAACTTCTAGCTTCACGTGTATACAAAAGCAAAAGACGAAGATAGTATCTTTCAGAATCCGCCAAACTCACTGTATATAGTCTTGTAATAATTTTATTTTGTCTGATTCTTCTCGTCCATTTATTACTTTGACTGAAAACATAATATTTGGGAATTTCAGAGTAAAGGTATTGATTCGCTGTAGGATCAGTTAAATTTAGTTTGAACCAAGCAGTTAATGTTGTGTCTTTAGATTCAGCTCGCTCATGAGCTTTTGATTCTTCTCCTTCTAGAAAATATACAGGTTGCTCATTTTGTAAATGCACGGCTAAACGGAAAATGACGTGAGATTTATCACGCATTTTGAATTCAAAAATACGCCAGATAGCTTCAGGTGCACTGATATAGCGGGTATCCAAGTAAGACCTTATTTCATCTCGGCTGACTTGTACAGATCCATCAGATAGTTTTTGCTTAAATTCAATATTAGCACAATCATGACCTTTGTAAACATACTTGAAAAGATATTTTACTCCTTTGATTGATGAGCATATTTCAACATTTATATGGCAATTATATTTAAGTGAAAGATAAGGATTATAAGGAACTATCCAACTATTATCAAACGATCTGTTACCAACGTTTATATAACGTCCGTCATTCCTTCTCCTGTATCTTGGATATCCATCAACATTTGCTTGTATCTCAATGACATAAGGTTTAGGAAAACCTTTAGTACACATACCTTCCTCCATGCATGGAGCATGGTTATTGAGTTCACCAGAAGGCCCATGAATCATAGTTTCTGTTACAATTTTAAATAGTCTTAGATGTTTTTGTTTATCTAGTATTTCAGCACAGACTATTTTGTCTATCATTTCACTTGTTCTAGGTTTATCTTCGTCTCTGAGAATTCTAAGTATGTGCGCATGAGGTAACCCACGTTTTTGAAATTCAATAACATAAACATAAGCTTTAACTACTCCCAAGATGTGTCTCTTTTTATGTCTCTCATCAGTTCTTTAAGTTTTAAATTGAAAACACGTGCTATAAGGTCCGGTCTAAACTGACTTTTTTGCCAGCTTTCAAGGTTTTCTGTTATTTCAATCCATTTAGGATTGCAAGTTATAGTAATAAACAAATCCGGTTTACCAAACTTGCGAATGATGGCCATTGCATCCTGATAATTTTGGTGCATAGCACGTGGACTTCCTTGAAAAGTAGATGGTAGAATTATCGTTTTTCCAGCTTTAAAACCGTCATTAGAGGCACGACTACTCAAGTGGTCCATCAAACCACGATATTGATCAACGCGAAGTTTTGGTTGATTTTGCTTGATGTAATTAATATTATTTCCTTCAATTATTACATCTTTACATTTTATCTTATCAGAGACAATAAGAAATGAGAATTCGATGAAGTATTCAAGATATCCCATTTTCTTTATCTCATTTCCGGAAATCTATATTCTTTGTTTTATAGTTGATAGCAATATTCTTCAAGTATTGTTTTAGACTACCCTCTAGTGATAATCTCAATTCATAATTCCTACGATATCGAAATTTGAAAAATAAGAATTGAGAAATTCATGACACCTAAAGTTATTATCAATGTTGAAATGAAGCATGTAAAAGTTGAATTTTCGAGAAATTTCTAGAACATTTATCAAAGGGTATATAAGTCGATCCATTTCGTAGCTTTTCGATATCGATTTGAGTTAGGTTGGGTTAGGTTTAGTCACAAAAATATGAAGCATAGCGCGCGCGCGCGAGTAGGCGACCGTACCAATCGATTTTCTGCAACTTGGCTACACACCCTTTCCCCTGCGCGCGTGTGAATATATATATATATGCGGCGGGTATGACCTGCATATTCGTGAACGACATCGGTAGTAGTATGTATATACAGAGTTTGGTGCTAATCTGCGACTAGTGTTATACTAAAGTATCCCCCTGAAATTTATTTTTTAACATAACCATTCTTCACAAAAATATTATTAATTAAAACATGATCAAAATCCTTAAAGGTTCTATTTCCAGATTATTAAAGACTTAAAGATTATTTGATAATTGAAGCATTAGATTTTTTTAAAAACCGAAAAACAGGATGACTACACTCACCTCTTTGTTCCTCGTAATCGATCAATTATTCAATTCAAGGACTTTAGTGAAAAATGGTAATAATGAAATCAGTATGGCAATTGGTTATTGAAAGGAGTTAGTAAGATTTCGCCCAATCACCCACCAAGCCAATATGGATATCAAATTAAAGCTTATGAAGAGTAGAATTGAAAGCAAAAAGAATATTTCAAATTTACGATGACTGAGAGAAGATATGAATTTTTAAAGATTGGAGTGTAAAAACAAAAAAGTAGTTTCAACATATTGATATAGGTATCAAATGAAAGCTTATGAAGGGTAAATTCGAAAATAAGAGTAATTCTTCCAAAACTATAAAGGCTGTGAAAAGATAAATTTTCAATTATTAACGTCAAAAAATTTTAAAATCGACGTTTTAACCATTTTTAAGATTAAGAAACCCTTGATAGAATAAAGTATAAAGCATTTTGATCACTATTGAAAAACTGAATATAGAAGCTACCGAAATTTTTCCTTATGATAATGGCTATGTCATCATCGTAGGGGATCTCATGCGGTACGCTCTTAAATAAAGCCCGCGTTGGAGCTTTGGCAGAGGGTCTCTTAGCCACTATAAAATCCTGAGATGGATGGAACAAGCCACATTAAAGAGTGAGTGGGGCACCTATAGCCACTTTAATAATCCGAAATGGGGAACAAGCTCACCTTCACATGGTGTTCTCTGGGTAATGTTAACGAGCTTTACTGTATGTAATTAATAATTCTTAATATTAAATACATTTAGAAGTTCATGTCTTCTCTCAGCCTTCATTTAAAAAAATTCTACATGCCTTCAATTCTACTCTTCATAAGTTTTAATTAGATACCCATATTAGCTTGGTGGGCGATTAGGTGGGATGCATATATTGGTATAGTTGTTAAGTCCCCGGAATGACAGGTTTAAACTTGTCTTAAAAAAATTTCGTCATAACATCATTAAAATATATGTTTTTTAATGTATATGCGCGAAGCGCCATAATTCTCTTATAATTTGTTTACTTTTTGTGCTAATATAAAAACTTCAAACGTCTAACTTTGCTATAAAATTTGAAAATCGCGATATTTGCGTAATGATCGCCTTCTTTTATAAGAAGAATTTGACCGCTGAAGAATGTCTCAATGAGATCAATTCAACTTTGGGATCAAAGACAGTGTCCAAAACAACAGTTTATGACTGGTATCGCGAACTCCGCAATGGCCGAACATCGCTCGACGACGCCCCGAGATCAGGTCGTCCTATTGAAGTAACTACAGATGCGAATGTGTCTGCAGTTCGTGACCTCGTGGTGGCAGATCCGGCCATAACACTGTCTCAGGTGTCGGAGATATTGAAGATCTCGACAGAGAGAGAGAGAGAGAGAGAGAGAGAGAGAGAGAGAGAGAGAGACACAATATTATGCGCAATATTTTGGGTTTGAGACACGTTTGTGTTCAATGGGTCCCTCACTCATTGACTGAACAACAAATGGAGACCCGCAAAAGATTGTGTCAACAGAACCTCAAGATGTTTGAAGATAAGGGTCCGGACATCATAAGTCAAATCGTTACTGGTGATGAGACTTGTGTATTTTTATGAGGAGTTGTCTGGACGTGAGGCAAAGCTATGGGTCTTCGAAGATGAAGAACCACCGAAAGTTCCTCGAAAAGAGGTTCACGTAAAGAAAATCATGTACGCGGTTTTCTTCAGATCTACGGACTGATCAAAGCTGTGAAGTTGGGAAGACACCAATCAGCCACAGCTAATTGGTATAAAGACTTTTGCCTCCCAAAAGTCTTCGCCGCCATCAAAGACAAGCGTCCAAAGTCCGAAATCAAACACATTATCCTCCATCATGATAATGCCAGACCTCATACTGCTTCAGTGACAGCTGAATATTTGGAAGAAATGAAGGCGAAGATCATGCCTCATCCACCTTATAGTCCAGATCTGGCTCCATGCGACTTCTGGCTCTTCCGAAAACTCAAAAGAACCTGAGGGGGCGCTGCTTCGATTCAGAAGAAGAGATCGATCGAGCTGTCAATGTCTTCTTCTCATCGATTAAAACAGAGGAGTGGCGCGGCCTGTTCTACAAATGGCAGGAGAGGATGAAGCGGTGCATTCAGGCTCAGGGGGACTATTTTTAATATTTTTGTAAAAAAATTTCAATGAAACAAGATTTAAACCTTTCATTCCGGAGACTTTTCAATTATACCAATATATGACATGCTTTCTTTTTGACTTGAGTATTTTGAAAACTTGGAATTTTATTAATGATTAAAATATGTTTAAAAATGAATATATATTGATTAAATGGGTTTTATAAAAATTAGTAACTGAGGTGTCCTCATCCCTAAGTCACTAAAGAGAGAGTGTCCTAGATTTTACAAAAAGGACTTTATTAGTTTAACCTCTTACCATGTAGAGGCCTCTTTTATCCTAAGGCAATTAAGTGAAAAACAATAAAATTTTCTTGGCATGACATATATTTCTAAATAAACTTTTTGTAGGAACGATTTCAAGTGAGCTCAAACTTGTAGTTTAAAAGTTACAATTTACTTTAAAAATCAATCTAAAAGCAGATAAAAGGAATTTCTTTTTATTAATAATAGTAATATACAAATATTACCATGAATAAACAAATCACTTCAAGTTTACTGTACTATGCAAAGTTACATTATTTCTTGCAGAAATCAAATAATCAATTATGTGAATAAATGGTATGTGAATATAATACGGTATTATATATCACATACCTATAAAACCGATTTTTAACAAATATTACAACATTAAAATTATAACAATATTAATATCCCTCTTAACCCAAGCTAAGTGGGTGAAATTCTCGTTCAAGTGTCTCGTTGAAATTACAGCAATAGCATAGTCCAAACAAAAACCGAAATTGGCAATGCCTGCTTGGGCGCGACAAATAATATCATAGTATAGGCAAGGAAAGCTAGCAACTTCATTGCGCAAAGTCAGCGTAACTCTGATTGCAGCTCATTTTTATAATGTTATTTTACAAGAATTGTCCTACAATTTAACCTGTTTGTAGGTTAGTATGTTCTAAATAATTGAACTAAATGAAATACTTGGAAATATTAGTCATCTAAAGGCTAATATAATTAGGTTTATTAACCCTTCGTCACAAATATGGGTAAAATTTTCCCAATTTTACTTTAAAAATCTCGCTAAAATCAGTAGAATGTGATTCCTTAAGAATTTAGGTATTCCTCAGTCGTATATCTAAATTTGAATGACATAAAACATGACCAATTTAGCCCTACAAGTCTATTTTAAAAAAATTTCTGGCAACGTGTCTTTCTGAGGGTAGAAATTTGCGCGAACACCGCAGTGTTTCGTATTTACTATATGTTTCACAGAGTTGTGATGTCGCTACTAGAAATTTTAACAACTGTCTACGCTATAGCAGATAACTAAAATGAATTAATTAGTAAATTAAAATCTTGAAAACAAGAAATAACTTTGATTTGAAAGCATTAGGATCAACCTAGAACAGATATAAAGTACGGAAAACCTGGGATAACATTTTACCCTATAATTAATTTTGTTTTAGGAAGTTAATTTGTGACTACGAGTTAAACGATTCAACAAAAGTTCGTAAAGTTGTATTGAGTCGAAGATGTCAAATTGTCGCAAAAGTAAACTATCAATTCGATTCTAATAAAAATCTCAGGTTACAGGTTTAAAAAATGGTTAATTGAAAGATCAACTCGGGGTTAATTTTTCTCTGAGAGGACGCATGCACGTTACAGCTTATCAAACAAATTAATATTATTGAAAGTAAACAAAGATTCAATTATATTAAAGACTTTCGATTGATTTGGTCATGATATGTGACAGTCGTAACCGGTGAACAGGGACGGTGACTAAAGCTCCGTCCAAAAAATTTTAAGAAATGATGTGTAAGTCCGTACTAAAAATAGCACAAAATTTTAGAATTGCATTTATGTACTACATAAAATACAAATAGTACATATTGTCATGCATTGATAGAGTTCAATAAAAAATTAAGATATTCCAACATAAGTATGCGTTTATCTCTACAATTTCAAACTTTTAGCTCTTCTCAGATTCAAACGGGACTATGCCACTGATTGTGTCAATAATATTAAGTTAATTATGAATTGGTGAAAAAATTTTTTCAGGTTCTAATTCCAATGGCTATAAAAAACTTGAACTTTTTATTGAATTCAGAAATTAAGGATGCTAAATATTATGGTTATCTTATTATATCAATATTCGTACAACGACTCAACCTTGAACTTGAAATTGATGTCAAGATTAACGTTTTAAGGTTTTATTCGTTTATTCGTCCTGGATAAGAGTCAAAAAAAATAAAATTAATACTTGAACTCAATTTTCGGACATCTCAAATTAATGTTAATTTAGTTCATTCTTATAGCTTAAATGATTAAAACTTATTGGTTTAAATTAAATTTTTATAAAGTTTCTATGTTTAGTTGAGGAAAATTTATACTCAAAATTTAAAATATTTTTGTCAGTAATATGTTGTGTCAATGATTTTTTCTAAAGTTCCAGAGCACAGCTCCATTTGAATATAGACAGTTTCACCATTTGAATCCTCTCCAATCCAAGATGACATATTGCACAACATATTTGCTACTTAATCGGGCTATTATTTGAAACTCACGATAATAGCTCTTACGTTTAAAGGAATTTCTATCAATGCCTGAAAATTTCATTTATTAATATCGACTTTAAATAAAATTGAAGTAATTTCATCTTAGTATATGAATATATGTTTGGAATTAAAAATTTTTCATTACAAAAACTTGCAGTAAAATTTACTCATTTCCACGAAAAGTTCAAGTGGTTTTCAAAGAAAATAAGTTTTCTACGTTAAACTTATATAAAAGTCAACCTGGGCTATGATCAGATGATGTATCTGTTCGTTGATAAAGAATTTATATTATTTGAGAGGAATCTAATGCAATGAAAGCGTGAAACATGTACTGAATTAAACGGAGAAGCGAATTATTTTTTGAAGTTAAATTTTCTTAATTTTTAACTCTATACAATATTTTAGTTGTAAAGGTAACCTTTGAAGCAGTCTAGAAATAATCTCAAGGTATATTTTCTTTATATTTACCTTTCAGTTTTGTCTTCTTTACAGCTTACGAAATGTTATCCAGTTTATGTTTAGCTTCAAATACCGAGCCGCATCCTTCGCTTCTCAGATTGCGAACTTCGTCGAATTCAAACTCATCTAATTTTGAATTGATCGCCTTTGTATCCTTTACTTCGCATAAGTTCTTTTAGTGCGGCGTCACGCTTTTACTTACGTTCTGTTATCTATCTGTTATCAGCAGAGCTATCTTAGTCCAACTCTAATTGTTTATTAATTGAATCTTTCGTTGAAATTCTACTCCCCACAGAAGTTCTATCAAAATATTTGTGATTAAGTGTTTTGTCGGAGCGTTGTCCAATCTCATCAGATTGAGCTTTTTTTCTTCGACTTGATATTTTTATTTGTTTATTTTTGCTGATTTCTTTTTCTGTCACACCCTAAATTATCAAGATCATCTTGATCGATATATCCGTGTCTTCTACTCAAATTATCGGCAACTTCGGGGTAAATGCGGAAAAAATTCAACCCATCATAACCATGCGGTGTTGTCTTAACAGAAGGTATCATAAAGCTATCTAGAAGTCTGTTAAGAAATGATTCATAATCTCTTCGTTGTTGATTTTCATGTCGAATAGAATTCTTATACGAAACTTTATTGGATTACCTGTTTTTTATTATTTCTTAGTTTAGACTTTGAATCATTGCCATCATCATCACTATCATCTTCATCACTTTCTTCATTTTTCCTTCTTGGTCATTTCTTTCCTCTTCACTTTCTGACTCATCATAGTCTGTTTGTTTACTTCTGAACCTACTATTTGAATTTTTATATATTAAGTGTTTTTCGAGTCTTTGACATGCATTCAATCTACGAATCATTGTTTGATTTATAGTATTCATTAAATCACAATCCCATCGATATCGGTCTTGAGCATAAATATTTGGATTTAACATGATTAACTTACACTTAGAAGGAAACTGTTTTATTGATCCAAAGGATAGACTTTCTACTAAATATATATATCAAATTTTGAATTTATTGATTTTATTTATACTCTTCTTTAATCAGTTATAACAAACACCTCAAGTGGCTTTTTCGAATCAGTTTTACTGTATCACTCAAAGTTCTTGATCTTATCGAGTTTGGTTTCAATTCTTCTCAGAGTCCCTAACTTTGATGAGTGTTACCTATAAGGCACTCTGCGAGCCCGAAGTTTTTAAGAACTTTTGTTATGAAAAGCTCTTTGCTTCCTGTCAGTTAAAAAACCACTGAAAAAATGCAAACTTTAATTTACCTTAAGTATTATCCATTGTTTGCTAATTGAAACCAATAAAAATCTTTCTTTTGGGTTAATATAATCTTTAAGTAAAGTAAATCACAAATTTATCGCAAATGCAATCACTTAGATGATAGTGAATGAAAAATTTATACGTATTTTAAAAGATAGACATAGATTGGAAAAGATATAAATTAATTAGTGTAAAATATATAAATCCTAAACATCTTGTTCGCTGTCAGTGGATTCTAAAGTTAGGCAAATCCTGTCTAGGAATGCTGCGGGACTTGGAACTCGGATATGTGCCACGCATATCCAAATAACCAAAGAACGATCATAATATGAGCACAACACCCGATCGTTCTTAGGCCACATTTGCACTGACAGCATTAATGCAAGATGAACTTAGCACCGCGTTTGGCTAAATCTACTAAAACGTAGATATGATATTTCGCCGCGAAGCAGTGCCGAGACTCAATCCGCGCTCGGAGGGGCTGAGCTCTTCGGCTGAAATCCCCAGAGAGCTAAGATTAAATAGTCCTGTATATCGAGCTACTTGAATCTCGAATCTCTCCGAAGAACTTGTGTGTTCAGCAAAATATGAACACACTTACTTGCTACATTTCTGTTAGATGTGATCTTAACCTTGAATTCACACCCTTGGGCTGTTTTACTGCAGAATAGCCCGTATTTCTAAAAGTACTAAAAGTACTTAACGCTAAATTTAAAATCTGATTTCAATAAAGTAAGAACAAAAATTATAGTTATTACAAATATTAGGTTTTAAGCTTTATTGGGAAATACTTAAAGTTATAATTGCACATAAATGTAAATAAATAGTTATAAATAATGATAACATTAATATAAAACAATATATTTGTAAAGATCTTAACATTTTTTGGCCTCTTAACTACTTTATCAGAATTAATACTTTACTTATTTTCATCACAGTTTTTCACTAATGATTTCAAATTATTATAAAATAATTTATATTTTAAAGGCATAAATTGAGATAACTTCTTTAGTAGTTTGAACACATAAAAACTAATACCTTTTGGTTCTGTTTGTTTTAGAACTGTTTCTAAATAATTTTGATTTTGTGGTTGTTTTATAAGATCAAATTCTTTAAATTTGATTTCTAAATGTGAAAACTTTACAAAACAATTTAAATGGCCTTTTCTTACTTCGAACTGTTTTATTTTTTGTAATATAAATGGATTGTTTTAAATAGAAATATCACTAAATAAGTGGATATCTGAATGTAAAACCTCTATTACATCAATGTTTTGACAACAATTTTTGATTAGGTCTATACAATCATCGGGAGTATAAATAACTAATTCTGTATATAATCTTCTTGCTATATTTGAATGGATACTATGATATAAGTTATAAGTATGTCCTGGTTCTAAATATTTAAAAGTAATTTTATTTATTTGTAACGAATTATCATTGATAATAGCGATTAAATTTGAGAATAAAAGCTAATTCTTATTCTAAGAGCAACAGTTATCCATTCAAATGACATTATCTTCATCACAATAATTTCTCTTCAAAAAAATGAAATGAAATGAAATGAAATCTTTATTGGTTAACTCAATCAGTTAAAAAACTGGTTTCCATTGAGGACCATCACATAAAATATAAATATAAAACATAAAACACTATGTAAGTATAAGTTCAATAGATTCAAAATTAAATATTAAATTTTAAATTTTAAAATAATCTTTGACTTTGGCATAAAAATTATTATAACATTGAGTCGATCTTATCTCAAGCGGCAGATCATTCCAAATTTCAATACCTTTAGAAAAAATTGTATTTTTTTAAAAATTATTTTTGATTCTAGGCTCAATTAATTTTAAACCATCACTAGTTCGGGAACTATATCTCGTGGCAAAGTTAAAAAATGTCTCACAATGTTTAGCATTTAAGCCGTGAGTTGACTTGTAAATGAAGTTTACAGCGTGTGCTTTGAATCTATCTGTAATTTGAGCCCATTTTAGTCTATTAAATAATAATTCAGATGAAGTAACGTTATGCGAAAATGTTATGATTCTTGCACATCTCTTTGCAATTTTACTAGTTTTTGGATATGTTTTTCGTACGTAAAACACCAAACAGTATCACAGTAGTCAAAAACTGGTAAAACCAAAGCTTTATAAATAAGACTCATAGTAAATTCAGGCAAGAAATATCTCAAACGTGCGAAGAGATTGATTCTTTTTGAGGTTGTTTTACAAAGATATTCTATATGCTCCTCAAAACGCAGACCATGATCAATAATAATACCTAATATTTTAGTTTGAAAGACCCTTTTGAGTGAGATGTTTCCCAATTTTAAATCTAACTCGGTTGATTTTAAAGGCATTCCCATTAACATAAAATTCGACTTTTCATAATTAGGAACCAATCTATTTGACTGGAGCCAATCACTTATGAGCTTAAGGTCACTGTTGGTCTTTGCCTTTAATTCTTCATATATTTTCGCGCATACAACTAAACTCATATCATCGGCGAATAATAATAATAGTCCATAGAGTTTTAGTTTAAATATGTCATTAATAAAAATTAAGAATAAAAGTGGCTCCCAAACACGTTCCTTGCGGAACACCAATAGGTGGACACTGTTTTGGCTCAGACAATTGTTTCTTGTGAACTACAAATTGAAATCTCTTATCTAAATAAGATCTGAACCACGAAATTGTCTTCATATCACATCCATATCTCTTCAATTTTGTTAACAGAATGTTGTGATCGATCAAATCAAATGCCTTTCTTAAGTCGATCGACACTATGACACACTTTTGATTTTTGTTCAGAGCATTTGCAGTTTCATTAATAATGGTTTGAATCGCATCAACAGCTGAATGAGATTTCCTGAAACCAAACTGTTGTAGCGAAAGCAAATTGTTATTTGATAGAAATTCGCTGAAATTTTGCTCAACATGCTTCTCAAATATTTTCCCAAAAATCGGAATAAGAGATACAGGTCTGTAGTTATTCACTTCACTGTTAATTCCAGATTTAAATAGAGGGCAAACTCTTGATGTTTTCCAAAGAGTGGGAAAAATTGACGTTTTAATTGATAAATTCATTAGTAAGGTTAAGATAGGCAGTAAGGCGAATTTGAATAACTTAATCGCTTTCACAGGTATTGCATCACTTCCCGACGCCTTATTTTGTTTCAAATTATTTATAAGTTTTGACACATTATCTTCTGTCACAGTTGGTATAGAAAAGGTTTTGTCGGTAAAATGTCCTGTTTCGTTATAAGACATGTCATTAGTTATATATTCTTCAACTATCTTCAATGGCTCTGTTGTAAAATAATTGTTGAATTCTTCAGGCACTAAATCAATATTGCTATGAGATTTAGATTTTTGACTGCTTTTAGTCGAAATAACCTTTGAGAGCAATTTCCACAGCTGTTTGTTATCACCTTTACATGATTTTATTCTGCTGTGAAAATAGTTTCTTTTACTTTTAGAAATTTGTGTATTTATTAAGTTTCTGTATAATTTGTAATTTTTGAGAGATGTTCGGACACGACTCCAGAAATTTTTATTAGAAATAATTTCCTTTTTGAGTCTGTCTCGAACTTTCATGAGTTTTATTATCTCTTTACTGATCCACTCGTTAGGCTTCTCACGTTTTACTCTAATATTTTTCACTGGAATGTTATCTCTCATAAGTAAATGAAAATTTTGTGTGAATTCAGTGCAAATATGGTTCACATTTTGTGTATCTAGAGCTTCGGTTTTCATTTCAAATAATTTATGTTCAATAGCTTTATAATCAATGTTTTTATAATCAAAATACTTAATAGATTTGTGACTTTTCTTCTTCACTTTAAGTCCAATATTTAATTTCCTTTTTACATAAATTGGTTGATGATCTGATAGAGAGAATGGCAATACACCTGAACCTGAAATATTATTCAATGTATTGACATAAATATGATCTAAAGTTGTTGCAGACGTTTCTGTTACTCTCGTAAAGGCATCAATAAGTTGAGAAAAGCCACTATCTCTTACTGTTCTTAACCATTCATTGTTGTCATTATTATTGACATCAATATTGAAGTCGCCCAATATTATACATTCTTTATCTAGCATATGTTCAAAATAATCAAAAAAATAACTTCTGATAGACTTAGTCTTGTTTGGTGAACAATATATGAGAATAAGATAAAATGGATGAGAAAACTTTTGGTTGATCTCCAGCACAATATGTTCAAAATCAATACATAGGCTGTTATCAATATTAATTCTCTTGAAATTGAAATTTGACTCATTTTCCGCATAAATAATGAGACCTCCGCCGCGCCCAAATATCCGGTCGCTTCGGAACATATGATATCCAACCAATTCAAATTCATAATCAGTGTGAACTGAATTAAGCCACGTCTCTGTTATGCAAAGTATTTGAGGTTTGTATATATCAACAAAAATTTTAATTTCATCAAATTTATTAACCATACTTTGACTATTAAAATGTATGATTGATAGGCCTTTTAAGCTGTTATATGAATCGACACAAAAGTAAAATTTACTAATATTTGATAAGTTATTATAATCAAAATTGTTGTTGTTATTTACAACATACATACACGTGATGTCAGTCATTTTGTCGAAATAAAGTTTAAATGTTCGTTTGCACCTTTACTAATATAAATACCATTTGATTTATAACAAAAACTTAGGATTCCTGGCAATTTCACAAAAGGTTTGGTTAATGATTGTAATGCCAGAACCAAAATAGCTTTGACTAATACATAGCTTTGGGACAGTGAAAGTTTTCTCTGTATCAGTACTTACGACAACAGAATCTAAAGACTTTGAATCAAATTTCATTTGTTCTCTAGAACTCACATAATTCTCTAAGTGTAAGTCAAAGTTTTTACACGCCTTGCAATTGCAGTCTATGTTTTCAATCAAATGTAAATCATGTGTTATGCAAACGTTGCAGCGATCAGAACACATTTGACCAAAACCTACATTAAGTTTTTTTCGTTATCTATAAAAATACTGGAAATTGCATAGCTCTGTACTATTATTTTTGTTAATAATATTAACAGAATCGTTTGTAGTTTTTCTGGCTTCGAATCGCATTTATTCTGCAAATAATTTATAAAGTTTATAAGGATATAATGGGGGAGAATCTAATAAGTATAGTCTATTAGGACATCTTAAATAATTATAATGAGATTTTTCAGGTTTAAATGACAATAAAGTTTTCAATTGTTTTATTGAATTCTCAGCTGTGACTTTTCCAGTGAATTTTACTTTTGATTTCCCATTTTTTATCAATTATTTTATAAATAGTTTCAGCGCTTTTAATTTTGAAAACATTCATAAAGTATTTTCTACAAACATTAACTGAATTTATACTCCAAGAAATATGATCAGATTCTCTCTTGACATTTAAAGCTATAAAATTCTGCTTATTTTTTACATCTAACTTAAAATAATAATCTAAAACTCGTCCTAATCCTCCACTTTTAAACTTTTCTTAACAAATGGTATTTATTGCATTTTCTGACTATAGCGTTAGAAATTTCGACTAGAGTTGACATCACAAACTAAAAGTTAACTAAAGCTAAATTAATATTCATTCCTATCAAAACTAATATCAAACTATTTTGAACCAGATAATCTTTTTATGAAAACTAATTTGACCAAAAAATATTTAATGTTGACTTACATTTGCTACAAATTTTTTCTCCTGAAATATGTAAACTTAATTATAAAATTACTTGATTATATCAATTATATCTACGTTTTATTTATGTTTATAAAAGTTTTGCGGGCTTTTTATTTGTAAAAACAATACCTTTCTATAAGGAACAGTAATTTAGCGGCTTTCAAAAAACCGGTTTTCTCAAGGTTAGGATCACAACGAACAGAAATATAACGTGCTTCAGCTGATAGAAGCCTAAAGATATATTGCGGAGGTCAGCCATGCCCTATTCCGGGAAAACTTAGTCAGAGCTCACATTTATGGACATGAAGTTGGCTAACCTAAGATTCAGTCCCCTGAGAGGGAGACTGTAGTCGACTTGTCACTGGAGATCTTCATCCTAAGTTTCCAGCGTGGGCTTTACTTGATATAAGTACCACCCGAGATCTCCCTGCCTTTAGCGGACGCCATGCCAACATAACGCGACTCGGAGCATTTAGCCAAGCCTCTCACGAGACCTGTTGCTCGCTAGTACCGCGGGGAGATGGCTCCGGTAGCAATCGCTAGCATGTCGCGTTCCTACCAAAGTCGAGTTAGTTTATTGACTACAACTATGGAGAACCTCGCTGATTAACAAACTTCTTTTGTTCCATAACTAGGTCTTGGTCCTCTATAATCTGTGATACGTTTCGTTAGGGGCGCGTTTGGGACATTTTGGGCATACTTCTTCGGCTAATTTCGGTTTTTGTGATCAAAGTGATTCAAGTTTACTGAACTTTGAAAAAATATGTCGTAGACATTAGCAGTGTACACTTTTACGCAACATTTCAGACATCTGACCTGTCGGCAAGTGTTTTTTCAAAATCTTCGAAAATCTTTCATTGAAATAACATGAAATCAGCGGTCGGTCAGCAAAAGATAGATTGCTGACCGCTAGTATCTTGTTGACTTTTTTCCATTATAGAAAACTCTGAGATCATTTTATGAAGTTTCGAGTAGTGATGATTCGATTCTATAGAATCGGAATCGGACCAAAATTAAGAAATCTCAAAAGAATTGGAATTAAAGTAGAAACAGATGTGATAAGCACTATTTTAAACCCTTACCAAAATAAAATTAAACTTAAATTTAAAACCAATCAAATGATATATCTAATGTTTCACTTTACATAAAGAAGGATTTCATTACAAGTAAGCAATAATTTTTAATGTCTGACAATCGGTGCAACTTAAATTCTTTTCTTTAAAATATTTAAAATGTCTCTAAATTAAGTTTAAATCAAAGTGGTTATAAAATGTCAGAAGAGTTACTTTCAAGTAGTGACGATTCTACTCCATAGAATCGAAGCCGAAATTATGAAAATCATTTTGATTCCTTAGAATCGAAATATAATTTTCAAATTCAAAGAGGAATCGGAATAGAATTGAGATGAAATTTTCTCAAAAGGAATTGTAATTGAATAGAATCGAAATTTAAAAACCAGAATTGAATCATTACTAGTTTCAAGCCACTGTAACCATCGGCCGCTAACTTAGAAATCGGAAACTTTGGTCAAATTTGTTCCAATACTAACGCCTTTTCTCAAGTTTCCTGCAATGAATAAATTTTGAACTATAGGTGCACATTAAATCATATAATATCATTCAAACGCACCACTAACTTCAATGGTCATGCAATTCGGCTAAACCTGTACTTCTCGAACTGGTCAATGATTATCAATTTTCAAAACGTTTGATATTTGAAATCATATTAGTTAATCCAATTTTTAATTGTAGTATTCAGATATATTTTAATTGAATTTTAAAATTTTAAACATTTAATCGAACAATTCGTTATCACAAGAAATAATTTATGCTTAATACTCATTGGATAGTTTTAATAATATCTAAATAGAAGTTATAAGTTTTGCTTAAATATAAATATTTTCATAAATGAGTTATTACTTAATGAAAATAAAAATAATATTTAATATGTAAACTTAAGAATTATAGTTTGGTTAATGTATTTACTTTCTTTGATAATCTTCAGATTTATTTGAACATTTATGGTCAAAGAAGTAGTTATTCTTATACAAATGTAAGAGTTCCAACCGGAACTGATTTTAACTGTTTTTTCTGGTTTTTATTCGCTATTTCAATGACTGCTTAAATTTTTATTAAATTAACATGATATATTCTTTAAGACTTCAGCTGATTGAGTGTTAAGATTGTTTTCAATCAAGTTTTTAGCTCCAGAATTTGGAAATTATGTAAATAAATAAAATTTCTATTAAATTTTGCATTTTTGCTAATTTCCTAAAATCGTATCAGTTATGCCATTATTTTTTAAAATCCAATGTAAAAATTTTTAAATCAAATAAACACGAGTGAATTTCATTGAAGTGTTCACCACCTAAACCCCGAATTCCGAGTTCAATTAATTTCAAATTTTGAGACTTCAGAGATATAATATTTCCAATACTTTCAATATTTCTATTTCTTCCAAAGGAGTGAACTCTGTTTTTTCAAACAATTAAAGTACAGTTCTGTTTTGAATGTTCGTGGGCGACAGGTTTTACTAGTTTAAAATATGCTTCAAACGTCACTACATTTCAGAAAAATTCAAAGTCAATAAATAGTTAAGGAGGAAGAATGTTTTGAAAAAAGTTTTTTGTAATTAGATTTATGGAAAACAATCAAAATTCAGGATATCATTCAGACCACACCCTATAAATCGTTTTGATTGAAGATTGACATAATTAAATAGCAGAATAAGCCTCTAATTTAACTAAATCTTAAGTTGCATTTACAATCGGAAGTTAGTGAAAAGTTTAGTTGAAATTTCGTATCAAGTTAAATGAATCAAATTTAAGTATTCAGTTCAACATTGTGCATACATGTATTCAAATAAAATTTTGATTTTCTCTTCGAATTATTGATCATCTGCAAAGGTTTGCATTACTATTAAGTTCTGTATTCATGTTCGTAAATTTAAATGGAATGAAAAGATTGGAATGAAATAAAATTTTTAGTCTTTAGACGAATCAGAAAATTTATCTATTTAACTCAATTTGATTCGAAATTTCTATTCAACTTTTGACTCACTTTTGGTCTTAAGTGCAGCATCAACTTTGGCTAAAATTAGAAGCCCGTTCTGATAATTGACTTCTGTCAATATTTGACCGAATCAATTCACGAGATAGGGTCTAAATAAAATTATGCAGTTTGATATTCACCTAAAGAACCTAAATTAAATATATTTTTCAAAAAATTCTATCTACTTAGCTATTGATCAAAGAATATTTTAATTATTTTTTCTGGCATGTAGTCATACTTGAAGAATATCTTACACTATCAGTAGTTCCTTCCCACAAATACCCAAAATCAAACATTGTGATCTAGCTAAATGCTTCAAACATCTGCTTTGAATCCAGACTTATTTCTAAATATTGTTAATTATTTCAATTTTTAAAGGTTCTTTGAGATTAACGTCAATTGTCTACTTTATAAAAATACTTATTCGATACAGATCTTGTGCTCAAAACTTTAATATATTTATGAACTAAATGATCAATAATCAGACGCTTACTAACGATCAATCCTATTTTAATTAAATGCTTAAGGTTTTATACTCAGCACTGAAAGCAATCATTCAGTATTTCTATCCATCTTTCAATTAATGTTGCGTTTGGGTCTAAAGAGTGAGGGCATGTGTTTACTGGTATATGGCTGTTATGTGTTTCAGCACTACGTACTTTTACCCACAGCGCAATACATGTGCCAGACCCTTACTAACTTAACTGAGTTAATGACAATACCACTACTTTAGGTGAATTAGTTAGGTTATGTTAGGGGTTTGGCGCTTTCAGTGTGTCGAGCAAAATATTGAAACGCATAACAGTCACACAGCACTGAACTAATACTTTCACTCTTTAGATCTATTACTTGAGTTTACCTTATTTTCTCTCGCTTAATTTTATTGATGAAACTTTGGTAGATATTGGTTCTATACTTCTCTAATTTGTGCCAAGTAACAGGTATAAAGGATTAACGTCGGACACTCAAGTTTGACTTCGATCCTTACCGCACTATGTGCGTTATTCATCAACCTAACTTAACTTATATAGTTGTATTGGATATAACTAGATATCAGTAAAGCTATATTAGGCGGGAGGATGGTACGCTTAGCGCTTTAGGAGTAGAAGTCAAATTCGAGCGTTCGACTACTCCTATGTATTTTATACATAGCACAAACCAAGGGAAGTATAAAACAAACATTCACCCGAAACATACATTTGTATTACATCTGAGTGCTAATTGTAAAATTCACTTTAAAAACAGTTCAATAAAAATTCGATTCTGAATTAATATTTATAATTAACTCCAACAAGTTATTAAAAGGCTTATTATGTAGTAAATTTTGTAAACGTTTAATTCTATTAACTCAAAGGTTGAAAAAAATCTAATTTATTTGATGTAACTCCCACTGACAATATTTCATAAGCTCATGTTAGCACTGACTCTGCGACTCAAAACCTAATAAAACCGAAAATCTAAAAGAAGTAAGTTTAAATTAAGTTAATTATTTAAGATCTGATCAATTTCGATGGCAGTTATCTGTGGCAGTACATCATGGCTAGCATGATGACCATCATTACCACTACTATAATCAAACTCGTGATGCAATAAAGCGTTAGATCTGATTAGAGAGATTTCATGGGCAGAATAATTGAGTCCAACATTACTGCTAATTGGATGCAATTCTTGGAAAGTTCTCACTTCACAATCCATTTCTGTAGCTGTCATCGACTCATTACTGCTTACAGGCTGTAATACAAGCGGTGAACTGCCTTCGCTTAAAGATAGTAATGAATCATATCTTAATATTTGCATATTTTTTAAGTCAATAAATGAATTCTCGTTCTCGTATTCCTCTCTATTATAGCTCTCTTTACCATAAGAACAATCATTTGCCGCTAAATCATTGCTGTCATCATAAGCTGAAAATTTTTCGATTTTGATGTCATTATGTTTAACATCATTATTATTGAAGTCAACGTTAATAGAAGTCGAGTTTATGCTAAGTTCATTATTCTCTAGTAATTGTCGTGCAATAACTATAGGATCAAAAGGCACTAATTCTCGATTGCATTTAATTTTAGCTTCAATCAACTTGGTTTGTCTGAACCACATCTGACAATTGAATTCTGACTTCTTCAGATGATTATAGATATTGTTATTCGAGTTATTCAAACATTCGCACTTTAATTGTGTTAATTCTTTTCTCATAACTGACATTAAGTGATATTTTTTTCTCAACAAAATTTGCGTATTTCTCAAGTTCTCGATTTCATTTTCCATTCTTTTTATCACATCTTCAGCACTTGACGACTCGCTTGAATTTGAACCTAAAGTTAGTCATCACAATAAGACCATAACTGATAAATAAATGTTTGAAAAGTGCTTAGACTTTAAAAGTAACTTTCTTACCATTCGCATTATGAACGACTGCTTGGTAGGATATATTTGACATTTGATCCGAAACATAATCAATTTGTGATCGAATCATTTTGACGAGATCCGCTTCTTGCGCAGTACATGAACACCGGGTTAGTATAATTTCAAGTGCATTATTAGCATTAGTCCACTCTGTATTCGCATTTTTATAACACCAAACTAAAGATTCTTCATCTGAGATCTTTTGGTTTGGTGTCTCCTGAGTATGTTGCTGTAAAAGCATCTCTTAATTAGAACTTAAAATTAATTTTCTTATAATTAAAACACTTTTATTTGTGTTAATAGCGGTTATATCCTCATATTTATATCGAATGACCATACTTTAGGCCCTGTTTTCTCCTTTAAGTTAATCAAAATGTTTGGCTTTTCCTCATAGTGTGGTGAAAGTCTTAACTAAGACAATTCATGAGCTGAATTGAGAAAATCCCCTGAAGAAAATCAGTTCTTATAATCAATTAACAGTTGTTTTTGAATAGACTATTCATTAGATGGCTCAATGAGCTTAGATATAAATCTATATCTAGAGACAAACAAAATTTGCAGTGTTTACGTTGGACTAATGTCAACGATTAAATTACTAAGCATTTATTTTATTATCGTTAGTTGTGAAACTTTCCCAAAAGGTATTTATAGTTTTCCATCGGATGTTAGATATGAAAAACATCTTTAGATAACTCTATCCAACTGACACATAATTTGTTGATATAAATTGATAATGCACTAGTTTCTTCAAAAAATTGTTAAGACATCTAACATGAGGAACAGTCAATTAATCTGAACTATCAGCGTTTAAGTGTGTCTTTAAATAACTTATGATTAACTCTTATTTGTTGACTTTGCCTCAAATCCAATAATAGGACAAGACTAGGAAAACAACAAATTATGTTTACTTCAGCTAAAAAACAATATCTAATCATTCAATCATTTAATTATATTTATTTTTCTCCATAAACCATTTTAAAAATATGGCATTTTACATAAGAAATCTTATGATTTGTTATTAGTCTGATTGTCCAAACTTTTGTGCTCCGAAGAATCCCTTTGCGATCCCTTGGAGAACTCCTTTTTCTGATTCGAGCTCTGGCCAGAACCTAATGAGTTCAAAGAACCTAATAATGCATTGACAATCGCCTGTTGAAAACCCATTTTGGTCTTAATTAGATTTATATCAACATTCAATTTGTTTCCCAGAAGTTGCGCGTCAGCGTTGATCTTGTTTTTAATCAAATCAAACTTCAACTGTTCCATACCTATAATGGCGTTGGCCAATTGTGAGAGCGCATTATCTGTTCCCGGATAAGGTGATGAAGAAGTTGGGTCGCAATTTTTGCACGAACAGGTCGGACATGGGTTTGGAGTTTTGTCTCCGTTATTTTTATTGTTGTTGTTTTGATTCAACATATTCAATAGTAGTAGTAAAATCATTTTGTTTATATTATCAGACGATGAAGGACTTGGGCTCGAAGTTACTGGCGACGGTGTTGTAGTCTTATAAGCTGGTTTTACAGAACTCATCTCAACTGGCACACAAGTTATGGCCCCACTATTTATCATGTTCTTCATCTTCTCAGGTGTGAGACCGGTATTAGCTACAAGTTCTTGGTTTATGACAATAATAGTACCGCCATGGACTAATGCTGGTACATAATTTGATGGACATAAGTCATTCGATGATGGTTTCATTGGACATCTTCCTGAAATTATATCATTATAGTTGCATCTCGGAGTTAGATCAGAGTTATCTTCAGTCGAATCACTAGTTATTCTGAAAAAATGTGTGTTATCTGAATCCAAATATTTCTTAATTATGGACGTGAAATGTGGTAAAGTCTCATTGAGCTTTTGCTGCAATAAAGAATAGTCTAATGTTTTTGATTTAAGATCATTCTTAATCTCTACACTGAATACTTGTTTATGCAAAAACTTAATATCAGAATAAAAGTTATAGGTTTATTCATACTTAGTACAGAGTTTTGATCTTTCCTAATCACGCAGAAGCTGGATATCACGAGAGTCTGTAACTTTTATAAGTTCGACAAAACTTGAATAAGAGGGTAATTAAAGTTAATATTCCATCCAAATAGCACTTTCATATTCAACTCTTATCGACATAATTATTCAGTACTCAGTAAATGTGGGTATTTTGTGAATGCTATCCGTAAAATGTTGAAAAGTCAGTTTATGTTCAAATTTAATGGTTATTGCACTCTAAATAACTTATTGAACAATTTGTTTACTAAATGATAATAACTTTTCAACCGTTCAGAAAATTGTTATTATGATTACGCGATTAAGAAATCAACACATCTAGAAAATTTCAGCCTATTTTCAGTTTACTATAACGAGATTGCAGTGTACATTGAATTTTTCAAGTACTTTATTTTCTCAATTCTTTTCAATGGATTTTTCTCATACCAAAAGTTTTTTAGTTGTTATTGAAAAGATTGAAGTTAGAAAAAAACTTATCCAAACAAATTGATATTAGTATTTTGTAAATGTTTTATAACTTTTAATAAGCAGATAAAAACTTTTCTTTACTAAAAATTGAAAAATGTGTGAAAAGTAATCAAAAAAGTTAATCATATACAAAAACTTAACTATAAGTTCAAATACAGTTAATGAGTTGTTAGCATTGCATTTAGTTTACAATAATAACCACAATTATTTCAATTTATAAATAGAATCAGTAGTTAGTTCCAGATTTACATAAACTGCTAATCAATGAATTTTCTTTACAGATAAAAGTTTGAGAAACTTTTGATTGAATTAAAAGCTATATAAGTTTTGCATACATTGATTATACATTCAAAACTTGCATATAAGTAACAAAATAAATAAACATTTTTTGTTTGCCTTATAAAACAAGAGGCGACCATCGATTTGATGATAAGTTTGATAATTAAAAACTTTGATTTTAAGAAAAATCGAAAGCAAAAGTTGTTTTACTGATCTCTAATAATCGAAAAATCAGTTGAATCGATAAGCTTATTCTTGTATTGTTTTCAGACAAACTTTGCTTTTCTCTTTTGATAACTTTTATGGAAAATCTTTTTAGTGTGTTTCTGATAATTTGTTTGATTAATTATAATATACTATTAATTCAGTTTAAAAAATAACATTTTTCTTCGTAACGATCATCTAATAAATAATTAAAACTTATATCTAAACAACAATTCAAATAAACATCCATAGATAGAAAACATTAGCTCTACTTAAAAACACTTCATATAAGACAAGATCAAATTAATTAGAAATAACTTATTCTTCTAGACATATACAGAACTGAAAAGTAGCAAAAGAGCAGAAAAAAGTTTTTCCACCAATAGGTCCATTGACTCAGTGATAAAATTTCATGAATTTACAGCAGAGGAACGAACAGCGATCCGAAGAAGTAGATAATCGATTCTTATCGTCTTTAGTGATCTCGGACTTCTTGTTACGCATCTTAACGGGAGTTCCACCAACGCTCTCGATGATAGTAGCGCCGATTTCTGGTCGTCTAGTGACCAGTTCTCTATCGGAATCGTCATCGTGTATAGTACTTTCATAGCCACTCGATGCCGGCTGCCTTTGGACAACTTGATGGTGAGAACTCACAAAACTGGGTGACGAAACCGATGATGTCTTTTTGGCCACTGAAGAGCACTCGCCCTCACTAGTAGTTCCGTGACCGCTGGTTGTTGTTGAGGTGGTGTTTCTCTTCAATTGCTGCTCGATTTTCTGCTGTTTCCTAGATATCGAAGACTTCGATGGACTACTATGTGTTGATGCGGTGACAGTTGTGCTCCCAAGAAGTCGATTAACTCTGGGTGAAGTTGGCAGTACTGCATGATTGGGCGATGAAGTTACAAAAAGTGGTTCATTAGGTGATGACACCGGCGGCGGTGATGTCACTGATAGTGGTCTTGAAGCTGGTGTTGGAGATTTGACCACCTCTTTGGTTGATGAATAGGAAAATGTAGAGAAATCATTGAAGTCAGGCTTAGGTAATTCCCACTGACTTATGCTTAGGTTATGATCACTGGCGCCGTCCGGATGTCTCAGAGATCGATATTCGATATCTTTGCGATGATCTCGATGATGATGATGAATGCGAGGCATAGTAATAGTGGTGAGTTGTTGGAGGAACTGTTCCAGTTTGAGCTGTTTTGGTGGTTCAGTGATTGGTTCACTGTGACAGTCATCCATGTCATCAAAACCACTATTTAATAAGTATTCATTATCACAGCAGTCGCTCATGGCCTCACGTCCGGCACCAGCTATTCGTTCGATACCAAATATCTCGTCATCGCTCAGCACTTTGAGTGGATCCTCAAAACTCCACTCACTTTCAGATGGAGTAACAGTTGATCCAGAAGGTGTCAGATCCGTCTGACAGCTCACGTCAAGCATTTCTGGAGAACTAGTCTTCTGGCGAACCACTTGTTTGACTCCGGAACAGTAAGCGCTATCTTGAATCTCAGGCGTTTGAGCACCAGATGGAAAGTCAGACCAGATATGTTTTGTGTGCTGTTGTATCCACTGCTGGATTCGATGCTGTTTTTCTTCATGATAGCAAATAGTATTATCAACTTCCGTATTATTATTATCTAACTGTGCATTTGGTCCGTCAACCCATAATTCTTGAGACCATTTCATGGAGTGATCCTTCTTTCTTCTACTCCTTTTGGGGCCGTCAACCCATAACTCATCGCTTTTTTTAGTATCTTTAGTGCGATGATTAGGCGATGATATTTGTGTTTCATTGATATGCTTACTATCATTATGCCGTTTCTCTTTCTCCTCCTTCTGATGATCATCTTTTTGCAGATTTGTTTGCACTTGTATTGATGTTAAGCTTTTATTTGTTGGCACATTATATTGTAATTTATTTGTTGAGCCAATTTCTGTGTGATTAATGCCTGATTTGCCGCAGAATATCACTGTGTCCACTGAATGTTCTGATGATGACGTGTAACAGTTTATAGCACTTTCTGTTTCTGAATTGTTCACTACTTCTGCTTCAGTACGACTTGAATCTGAAGAATAAAGTATTTCAATTAGAAAAAAGCTAGTCTAAAATACCCTAAGATTTATTTGACTAGCAGAGAGTCAGTCTGAAGTACCAAAACCTTTGCAGAGCTTTATAGGTCTTTTGTAAAGAGTTTAGGAACTGTTGAATTGACATAACTTTGAGCGAACAAACTTTTTCAGATTGTTTATGTCAACATTTGATGATTTAGAATATTTATGAAAAAAATGTTTGAAAGAAATAATAATTTCTACTAAAGTCTAAAGTTTTCAAATGACTTTATGCTTATAGCGAAAATGGTCAACAGATAATCCCTTTGAATGGCATATCGTTTTTATTGTGAGGAAAATGTGCTCAAGCATTACACTAAAAGGATTAAATTGGCGAATAATAGGCTATTTCGAGGAATAGCTTCAGCTTCAAATATAAAAATTTGCTTTTTTAATATCCATTCCCAGACTGTAGGAAAAGAATATAAAGCTACAGTCAAATTCACTTATAATTCACATTAGTTTTCCACTTTATCACTTCATCTAAATAGCCTTATGCACAAAGCTTTGTTCTGAGTCATAAAGATTATTTAAATAAAACCATGATAAACTGAGGCTCTGGATTAATATGTTGTTTTGCATAATCACAACGCCCACTTAGTATGAGTCTAAGTTTGGAGAATCATCAAAAGAATCGTCAAAAATTTCATTTGTTCTCTGGATCTAAACCATTTATTGATGTATAGAAAGCAATAAAATCATAATTTTATGGCAAAAACTAATTTGATTCTCAGTCAGCAAATTATGTTTTGGAAGCGATCAGCTATAAAACGGTTCGTTATGAATGCAAAAATAAAGTTTTATTCAATTGCATTCCGAATCATAAATTTGATATACAAACATAGATTTAACTCAAGCTCCTTGATAGTAGTTAAAAATCCGACTCACGATTCTCTGATCTCTTCCTATCCTTCTTTTCTCTTAAATCTATCTTATAGTTGATTTTGGGTATAAATCTCAGATAAAAAGCCGCAGTCATTACATAACTTTATGAAAAAGTGAGATCCAGATGGACTCTGTCTGCGCTGGCATTTCTCATAAGCTCTTATTGTATTTTATAGCTTTTGGATAAGCAAGCTTTGATTATAGGTTTTTTTGTTTATCTATAATCATAAAAATTCAGATTGTCCTTATAAAGCCCAAGCTTGGACCCAAATCAGTATTTATAAATCGTAGGTTTAAATTCAATATTATTTAAATCTTCCCTATTATTCAAAGTTTATTTTTATAAATCTCTTTACCCGGATTTGAATATCAAATATGCAAATATTCTTAAATCCGTACAAAAAATTTATTTTTCCCTGCTAAATCAACAGATCTGACAAATCAAATAAGATGAAATTTCAGAGTCACTATTAGGGGCATTTATGATCACGATAACTATATGAATATATAAGATAATAAAATAGAGGAGAAAACTTAGGGATACCACAGCGATCAATGCGGCACAGCTCGATCAACTTAAACAAGTGACATATGAAAAACACTTCGGCATAAACTCAGTTGAATTAAATGGGTATAAAACCTATTTTACCTAGCCTGAAGTGAACTAACATAAAAGTATTGTTGAGAGTTGCGCTCATTTGACTTGTTAAGGAAATAAATGAGTAAGGTATAAGGTAAGGCAATATTTTCTCACCAGCAAAATTGGTGCTTAAGTTGTGTTGAGCAAGCCTTCTGAATCTGCTTCTGCTTCCATTGTATATCATTCTTGATCGATGTATTCTAGTGACAAATTGGCATGTAGTCACTGTATCCAAATAATTGGATTCTGCATTAGTTATATTGGCGACAATCGATGTCCAGACCAACATTGAACTCAGACATTCCTTGAGGACCGCGGTTAACTTTGAATCTCTATTTTATTTATAAATAATAAGAAAGGAGTAAAAACAAGATTAACTCGTGTTTTCGTATCAGTTGATCCCTATTTTTCTGACCCTATGATAAATTGTTTTACTGCTTGATAGAAATAGGCTTTAGTTTGACGGACAGATCAGAATTATATAGTACAGTATTTCACATTTAAGCTTAAACCAGAGTTTATTTTCTGTGATCTTTTCAGTTGATAACCTGAGGCGAATATCACTCAAATGTTCACATATTACAAGTTAATAACTCAAAAGAAAAAAAAAATCAATTTAAAGCTGAGAAGAAAGAAAGGTCTAAAAATAAAACAAATAGTTTTCTATTAATTTTGAGTTAGTTGGGACCAAATTTAACGTTTTCGACAACATCGGAAACTCTAAGATAAATAAAGACTCGGAAGATATGTCAACAAAATCGATTTTTATACTTAATCTAGTGATTGGACAGATTCTTATCATCGATTCTTCATTTCCTTCAGGGGGTTTATCTCTAAGGTTACTGAATGGGTCTTAATATTGACCATCATCTGCAGATACTATCATCGAGGGATTAACTTTGTTTTTCTTTCTAGACTTAACCAAATCAAAGGAACGCTAATTTATTTCTTTGACATATCCCTCACCGGTCTTCTCAGACTCTTTTCTTTGGACTCACTTGTTAGGAATGTGTTTCTGCCCGTTGAATATGGCCAACAAGACGTTCGTCAGGTTTTTGATCGATGGCGACAAGTCAAATAAGTGGAGCTTCGATCGACCGCCAACTACTGTAATGAGATTAGGGTTTCATTAGTTTAAAGTTTATGGGAAACAGTTGACCAGCAATTAGGTTTCTAGTATTCAAAGGTCGATAACAAATATGCTCTTAACCAACTTTTCAATTTTTCATGTACACAATTATTTGAGGTTAAGAAAAAAATTTTTCTTTCACTCTAAACTAGACAATCGATTACTACGAATGACATAGAATTTGATGAACTTCTTTTATTTGGCTGTTGGGTGTCTTTTAGACCTACTTTCAGAAGTTTATCTCTGGTACCAGTTTTATTGTCAAACTGGAAATTATTCTTCAAAAGAATTTTAATAATTTGAAGAAAACTATTAAATTATACCTTAAAAATTGAAGTATTAATTTCGGAAATTGATTTGATTAACTTGTTTTGCTCAAAAATTGTTATGAGCCATTCTCATATAAAGAAATTTAAAAATAGGATTCTGCTTGTTCGTTCAAAAATACTCCAGTTTATGGATAATTCTCAAGTTGATGAGTACTTTTATGACCTAAATCGTAAACTTAAAAATAAATTTCAATTTATAGCCCGTATTAACTGCATATCCATTGCATTTTAATTAAAAGCTTTAAATCTGAAGCTCACGAGAAACCTTTATTGCGAATCTCTCAAAGTAACGAATTAATTGCTTCTTTTCGCACATAAATTTAATAAAAATGCAGTAAAACCAATCATTGAAATTGAAAATTAAATTGTTATGAGGTTTTGACATCAAACAAATTATTCAAATTCTTCTACTAGTAATCCTATTAAAACTTGTCTGACGTACACATACGTACTTTATAGAAAACAACATAAAAATGCTATAGAAAAACACGGCTTAATTGTGAATGATTTTCATAAGCCACTTAACTATAAATTCAAGTTAGACAAGTTTTGCTGTATTAGAAATATTAGTTTCAATTACAAAGTTTTGAATACCAAACCTATATAGATAGCGG